>RJWM01041589.1:0-14789 GCA_004363535.1 Dasyprocta punctata | reverse complement strand
TTTGAGACAGACTTGCTGAATCTCTCATACTGGCCTTGAAGTTACAGTTCTCAGCTGGGTATAGCTCATGCCTGTAATCCTAGCTTTTGGGAAGCTGAGGCAGGAGGATTGCTGAGGGTTTCAGATCAGCCTGGGCTACATGTTGAGTTCAAGACCAGCCTGAACTACATGTTGACACCCTGTCTCAAAAAGACAAATAAATAAATAAATAAATAAAATAAAATTAAATAAAATAAAAAATACTGGTTCACAGAAAAAGCACAGGTATGTCTACTTTCACCACTTCTATTCAATACAGTACTTGAAACTTTAGCCAGAACCATCAGGCAAGAGGAAAAAACAAAAGGGACATGTATAGGAAAGGAAGAAGTCAAAGTAATTCTTGTTCACAGACAACATGATCTCTTACATAAAAGATCTATAAAACTATACCAAAGACTCTTAGAACTAATAAATAAATTCAGCAAAACAACAGGATTCAAAACTAACACATACAAATCAATAATGTTTCCATAAACCAACAATAAAATCACTGAGAGAAAAATTAGGAAAACAATCCTATTCAACATAAACTCAAAAAAATTAAATACTTGGAAATTAACTTAACCAAGCAAAAGACTTCTATCACAAAAATTATAGTACTCTGAAAAAGGAGATCAAAGAGAACAGCAGAAAATGGAAAGACATCACCTGTTCCTGGATAGGCAGAAGCAATATTGTCAAAATAGCCATTTGTTACCAAAACGGACATATAAATTTAATGCAATCTCAATCAAAATATTAACAGCATTCTTCATAGAACCAGAAAAAAACTATCCTAAAATTTATTCAGAATCAGAAGAGACCCAGAATAACAAAAGGAATCTTGGGCAACAAGAGCAAAACAAGAGGCATTTAATCCTGGACTTCAAGTTATGCTACAAAGTTACAGTAACAAAAATAATGTGGTACTAGCACAAAAAACACACAGGCAGCCAGGTGTGGTGGCACACACCTGTAACCCCAGCACTTGGGAGGCTGAGGCAGGAAGACTGTTGTGAGTTCAAGGCCAGCCTGGGCTACAAAGTGAGCTCAAGGTCAGCCTGAACTGCATAGTGAAAGCCTGTCTCAAAAAAAGACAAAGATAAAACAAAAGAAACCTCAAAAAAAAAAAAAAAAAAAAAAAAAAAAAAAAAAAAAAAAAAAAAAAAAAAAAAAAAAAAAAAAAAAAAAAAAAAAAAACAACAACCACAATGGAACTGAATAGAAGATACAGAGACCATAGAGGATGTTGGCACATTTGCCCATCTGGTCTTGAAAAGGGGCCAAAAACAAGCTGAGGGGGGAAGAAAATTGCCTGCTTAACAAATGGTGCTGGTTATCCAAAGAAGAAGATTGAATCTAGACCTGCATCTCTCATACAGTACTAAAACAAAACCAAAATGGTCAAAGACCTAGATATTAAAGCAGAAACCATCTGCTTGAATACACAGCAAGCACTCTGTTGTTCTAAGCAACTCTTGGGTTGCTGCATTAGTCACCTTTCCATTGATAGGGACAAAATACCTGACGCCCACAACTTGAAGGAGGACAGGGTTGTTTGGCTCATAGTTTCAGACCATGGCTGGCTGACTCCAAGGCAGAAATCACCATGCAAGGGCGTGGCAGAAGACAGCGGCTCACTTCATGGCAGCTGGGAGTAGAACAAGAGGGAAGGAGCCAGAGAGGAAAGGGCCACGCACCTGATGTGGTTGCAAAGGTCATACACGCAGAACCCACTTCCTGCAGGGAGGCCCCACCTTCTGATGGCCCATTCAACTCTGAACTCATCATGGGTTAACTCACCCTTTGAGGAGGTTGGTGCCCTCACAATCCCATCACCTCTCCAAGAGTGTCTTAGCCCGGTCAAGCTGACAATCAAGATTAACCAGCACAGTTGCTCAAAGCAATACAGAGGTGCTGGTTACCCCTAGATACTGAAGAGAGTTATTCTACTACTCCAACACCACACTGCGAGCCCTCTGAGGTTGCTGCCTGCCCACATCATACTGGGGGACCTGTGATGTCTGAGGCTCATCTGTCTGGGGAATATCAGACAGTTGTTCCCATTTCAGCTTCTTACTACCTTTCTGGACTCTTCCTATGAAAGTAGCACTGACACACTCGGCTTCCTTACATACTTTCCCCCTCCATTCTTACTCTAGGATTCATGGAGGTGGTAGTGTTGAGGGCAAGCGTACAGGGCGCCTCCTCCATAACCAGATTCCTACCTTTCCTTTCCACTGAAAATGGCTGATCTACAGAGCAGGGAAGCTCTGGGCATCAAGTTGGTTCCAAATCTACTCTGTTGTCTGTGCATATGAGCTTTCTTTTTCCCTTCAGAGCCCAGACTTAAAATGCAGAAACAAAGAAAAGGCTCCTTGTTTCTCTTTTTCTCTCACTTAAAACAAATGAGCATAGAAACACATGAGCTCCTGCCTCCATGGGTAGGGGGAAGGGCTGCAGATTAATACCAGTTCACACTTCAAAACTGGCATCTCACCACATAAACGAGCTGTACAAGCATTCTACATATGTTTACTTGAGCATGGGAGGAAATATCTATAATTCAGGTAGGAATTTCCACGTTTTAAGGCATGAAAATGTTTGCCTAAAGATTTTTCTAACACATGAGACTTTGTCTTCTTTATATTTAGTATACTTTTCTCATGGGACTAGCTCATCACTTAACTGTGAATTTTTGTGAAATATAAAAATATTTTAATACCACTTCATTCCCATCAGAATGCCTATTACATTTTTATTTTAATGTGGGGTGATGGAATATATATATATGTTTGTTTGTTTGTTGAGCCATGATCCTGCTATGTAACTGAATTCAGGCTGACCTTGAACTTGCTAGATAGCCCTGGCTGGCCTCAAACTTGAAACAATCCTCCTGCCTCAGCCTCCTGAGTGCTGGGATTAGAAGAGTATGCCACCATACCTAGTAACTATATTCCTATTTTTAGGAATTAATTTTATTGGTACTTTTATGATCACATTCATCAGTGGGAATTTTTTTTTTTTTTTTTTTTTTTTTTTTTGCGGCACCGGAGATCGAACTCACAACCTCGTGCCTGACAGACAGGCGCTTAAGCCACTGAGCCAAACTCCCAGCCCTAGTTTTTTGAGGCAGGGTCGCACTATGTAGCTCAGGTTGGCCTTGTGCTAGTGTTGTAGCCCAAGCCAGCCTCAAACTCACAACGCTCCGCCTACCTCAGCCTCCCGGGTGCTGGGATTAAAGGCCTGCACCACCATGCCTGGCTTCATCATTGGGAATTTGTACCTGTACATAATAATATATTGATTCTTTTTTCCCATTTTTTTTACACCTTTTTTTTTTTCCATTTTTTAAAATTTATTTTTCCTTTTGTCTTTTTGAGACAGGATTTCACTACGTAGTTTAGTTAACCTTGAACTGACTTTGTAAGCCAGACTGGCCTGGAACTTGAAGTGAGCCTCTTGCCTCAGCCTCCTAAGAGCTGGGGTTACAGATGTGTACCACCACACCCAGTTCCCTTTATATTTTTAAAAGTGGAAAATAACAAGCATCACCCAGAATGTGGAGAAACTGGAACTTACATTGTGGGAATGTAAAATGGGGGCAGATGCTATGGAAAATAGTTTGGCAATTCCTCAAAAGTTAAAACATAGAATTACCATATGGTCCAGCAATTCTACTTCTGGGTATATTCCCAGAAGAACTGAACATAGGGATGCAAAGAGATATTGTACTTATGCTCATAACAATGTTATTCACATTTGCTAAAAAGTAGGAACAACCCAGCTGTCCACCAAGAGATGAACAGATAAACAAAATGTGGTATGTATATACAAGGGAATTTTTTTTTTTTTTTTTTTTGTTACCAGGGATCACATTCACAACCTCGCGCCTGCCAGGCAGACACTTATGCCACTGAGCTAAATCCCCGGCCCTATTTTTTGAGACAGGGTCTCACTATGCAGTTCAGGCTGGCCTTGAACTCACTTTGTAGTCCAGGCTGGTCTCAAACTCACAATGATCCTCCTGCTTCAGCCTCCCAAGCACTGGGATTAAAGGCATGCGCCACCACGCCCAACACAATGGGATATTAAACTTTGAAAAGCAATGCAAGTCTGGTACATACTATATGGTTGAACCTTGAAATAAAAATAAGCCAGACACTAAAGGTCAAATGTTAAACTTATTCCACAATACTAGTTACCTAGATCAGGCATAATCCAAGACAGATGCCAGGGCCTGGGAGTAGACAGGAGAATGAGTTACCATTTATTTTGTTCTGAGACAGGGTCTCATTATGTAGTTTAGGCTGGCCTTAAACTCACTATGTAGCCTAGGCTATCCGAACTCATGACAGTTCTCCTGCCTCAGCCTCCCAAGTAGATCACATGTACTGCCATTCCTGGAGGGGAGTTACTGCTTAGTAGGCACAGATTTTTTATTTTGAGGGTGAAAATTTTCCAGAAATGGATATTGATGGTTGCACAGCATTGTGTACTTAATAGCAACAAACTGTACATTTAAAAATGTTTTAGAGCCGGGCGTGGTGGTGCACGCCTTTAATCCCAGCACTCGGGAGGCTGAGGTAGGCGGAGCGTTGTGAGTTCGAGGCCGGCTTGGGCTACAACGCGAGTGTAAGACCGGCCTGAGCTACACAGTGCGACCCTGCCTCAAAAAACCAGGGCCGGGAGTTTGGCTCAGTGCCTTAAGCGCCTGCCCTGGCAGGCGTGAGGTTGTGAGTTCAATCCCCGGTGCCGCAAAAAAAAAAAAAAAATGTTTTAAACAGGGGCTAGAAGTGCAGTTCAGTAGTTAGTGATAGAGCATATATAAGGCCCTGGGTTTGATTCCCAGCACCGGAAGGGAAAAAAAGGAAAGTAAAATTTATGTTATATATCGCATAATTTTTTTTTAATAAAAGAAAACATAGGGTGAACGTGGTGGCACACTGCTGTAATCCCAGCCCTCTGAAGGCTGAGGCAAGAGAATGACTATGAGTTCGAGGCCAGCCTGGACTACTTATTAAAACCCTGTCTCACAAAAAAAAAAAAAAAAAAAACAAAGGAGTTTGGGAGGCTGAGGTAGGACGGCTGTGAGTTCAAGGCCAGCCTAAACTGCAGAGTGATACTGTCTTGAGAAAATGTTTTAAAATGTTTTTCCCTAAACACGTTTATGAAATTTTGCAGTGTATGTGTATGTAAATGAGGATTGAACTAGAACCTTCACACTCTGAACTACATTTCTTTTGTTCTTGTTGTTGGTAACGGGGATCGAACTCACAACCGCGTGCCTGCCAAGCAGGTGCTTAAGCTACTGAGCCAAACTCCTGGCCCTAGTTTTTTGAGATAGGGTAACACTATGTAGTTCGGGCCGGCCTTGCACTCGCCTTGTAGCCCAAGCTGGCCTCGAACTTACAAAGCTCCTCCTGCCTCAGCCTCCCGAGTGCTGGGATTAATACATTTCTGTCTTATTATTTTTTATTTTGTGATAATCTTGCTGAAGTGCTAAATTGCACAGCCTAGTCTCAAACTTGCAACCCTTCTGTCTCAGCTGTTAGGTTTTTTGGCGCAGTTAAGAGATAAAGATAAGAAAAGCCTTTATTGCCGGCCCTGGAGGGTGGCTGGAGACTTTGAGGTCCTTCAAGGGAGACAAAGCCAGTGAGTTGCTTTTATGGGACTGGGACACGGGTGAAGACTATGTGAGTGGATAGGTAACCATGTCAGAAGAGGATTGGAGGACCTTTGGTGCGCGTGCAACAGGGAAGGGGGACTAGAAGAACACGAACGTTTGTGTAGGAGAGATAGACTGTTGTTTTGGGGCTCAGTGCCACATTGGGCAGGCACCATCACCAGCCTCCTCCAGTATTGGGACAGCCTGGCATCCAGATTGAAAGTTTGGGTTTTAAAGGAAGTAGATACTTGGCAATGCAGAAAACAGTGTGGTTTATCTCCTTTGAAGAAAGAAAAGAGTTTTTTTTTTTTTTTTTTTCAGAATTGGGGTTTGTGCCCAGGGCCTTTGGGCCTTCGGATTAAGCTACATCCCCAGCCTTTAATTTTTTATCTTGAGACATTAAATATTTTTATCTTAGGTCTCACTAAGTTGCTAATGGGTTTGATACTATGATCCTCCTGCCTCAGCCTTCCCCAGTAGTGGGATCACAGGCCTGTGCCACGAGGCTTAACTGTATCGGTCAGGTTAAAAACCTGTGTCATTTGAATATTTTAACTAAAGTGTTTAGCAGGGAGTTGGAGGATAAGGATAATGGTACTCCACTTAGATGGCGCAGTACTTATCATTATTAAATACTATGTCGCATTGTTTAGAGTAACCTCGTTCCAATTTTCTATTGTTTTGAAAAAGTTGTAACTCTCTATTATTTTACTTATTTTTTTTGTGGCACCGGGGATCGAACTCACAACTTTGTACCTGCCAGACAGGCGCTTAAGCCACTGAGCCAAACTCCCAGCCTTAGCTTTTTGAGGCAGGGTCACACTATGTAGCTCAGGCCAGCCTTGCGCTCATGTTGTAGCCCAAGCAGGCCTCGAACTCACAACACTCCTTCTACCTCAGCCTCCCAAGTGCTGGGATTATCTTTATTATTTTAAAAAGAATAAAACAAAACAGTAAAATGAAACAATGGGAACAATACTGAACTTCAAAAACAAGACAATAGGAAATCAACCATAGTTACTGTAATGCACATTGTTATCCTCTAAATAGATGCTCAGATCCCCAGAAACTGGCATGCAAAGTCAATCAAACAGCACATTGAACAATATAAGCACTAAGTTGTCTCTTCAGTCACTAACATTTCAGAAATTTCAGGTGTATGACTACTAACTGCTTTTGTGTCTATCTTCTGGACTTGTTCTGGGTGAGCTGAAGGTCTAAGATTGTACTTTGCTTCTTCGTCTTGACATTTTCCTGTGCTCCTCTGAGTCAGCCGGTTGCAGAGTCCTGGGTGTTTCCTGCATCAGCTGCCCATCCTGCATAGCACAGGGGATTAGGGTAAGTACCTGGGTTCCTCTGATCTGAGGTTCCAGGAGTGGCAGAAAGGTGTGGGGCAGCTGCTCATCAATGTTCCCCCAAGGCAGTGGAACCCCAGGGGTGTGACTTCCTCTCCTCTGGCCCAAGGTAGCTGGCTCACCAGGGGGCATATAGTTTCTTTCTAATGAATTGACCGTTACATTTCTAAAGTTCTGAAATGGCCAACAGACCACGGAAAGATACCACTTTAGGCTCCTGCTTGAAGCCAACAGCTTCAGAAAACTGCTGCCCTTGGTTCAGGGACACTGTAACTCTTCACTGTCAGAAATAAAGCACTATAAATTTGATTTACAATTTTCTACATTTTATATATATATAGTCCAGTAAGTAACAAATTTCCCTCAAAATTTCACTAGTTATGAGGAAAAGATGAAAATGAAAATGAACCCCTTGTAATTTTTCAAGTAAATGTGTTCCCATGTTACCTTTCGATGAACTTCATTACAACTAAAAATATTTTGGGAATTGCCCTGTATTGGAACTGCAAACCAAGTCATTATCTCTTCCTGGGTAATCAACATGCAATATTCTGTGCAAACCTTATCACGTTTCTTGCACTGAATTGTTTTTATTGATTACATGTTTATCTTTCAAAAACAAAAAATCCTTTATTACACTGGATCAGCAGGGACATCGCAAATTAAAAGCATTCTGTCCTTTTATACGAATTACTTCAGATTGCCAGGTAAGTAGAATGTTCCAAACAGGCAGGGAAAGTTCCAGGTGGGCGTCTTCAAAATACAGATGGCCAAAGATAGGCTACCATTTTCCACTGTTCCTTAGGGGCAAATGAAGATGTTAATGAAGGTAATAGTGGTCAATGACAGCAGAAAGCACCTAGCAGGTGGCCGTCTTGATTAACAGGACGTGATGTCTAAGACAGTAACTATGCACTTGAGGGAGGAATCTCTTTTGAGTTCTGCAGATGTTGGTGATCAGAGATGAGAATTAGGTCAGATTTCTTATTTGCACTGTTTTACCAGGTGACCAGGACTTGCTGACAGATTTGCTTTGACTTTTGGTGGCAGCAAGTTCTACGGGTCATTATCAAAGTATCCAGGCATTTTGCATATGTGATATACACTGTGGTAGGTTGCCTTGAAGACTCCATTTATGAGAACACATACTATTTATGTGGCTGCTAATGTGTAGTTGATGGGAGTTGAATATAGTATGTAGATTTAGGCTTGAAGGGCTCTGAAAAAGACTTCACATTTACCATGGACAAAAATCATTGTCTCCATTTTGATAATCTGGCTAGTTTTTGTTGCTGTAACTGGGTTTTGTGTGTGTGTGTTGAATTCAGGGCTTTTACACTGAGGTACATCTTCCATCCCCACCCTGTATTTAAAAATTTTGAGACAGGGTCTTGCTAAAGTGCTAAATTGCCCAAACTGGGCTCAAAGTTGCAGCCCTCTTGCTGTGGGCACCACTCCCTGCTCAGTTCATTCTTATAAATAGTGTGATAGAGTCAGTGTCAGAAAGTTAGGAAAAGTCCAGCATAGACCATGAATTGTATCATTTTCTTAAAGAACTCATGTGTTTAGTAACACAGAGCCCTGAGCCAAAGAGTTGCATTGTGGAATAAATAGTGGCTGTCTTGGAGTGTCGCTTTCTCGGTCCATCAAGAGGCAATGACTTCCCAGTCACTCATCATGTATCACTAAATTTGTCTGTTTCTTATTTTATTCCCTTGCCCCATCCTTAATATAGGAAATTGGAGATCTTGGCCAGGTCCCTGATAGTCTGACACAATTTCACCTGTTTAAAGCACCGGAATCAAGGTTCTGCCTCTGCAAAAGTGTCTGAAAACATCTGTAATTACATTTAGGGGATTCGAGGATCCCTGAAGTATGGTTGCTGGATAAATTACGGATGCCCCCTCAAAACTCCTAATTTCATCGGGCATAGTGGCACATGCCTACAACCCCAGCACTTGGGAGACTGAGGCAGGACGGCAGTACGTTCAAGGCCAGCTGGGCAAGACAGGGAATTGAAAGGCCAGCCTGAATTACATAGTGAGACTGATGGAGACCACTATGAAGCAGCTGAGCAGGATTTAAAATTAACCAATTGGCTTTGTGTGCTTATTTGTGAGTCTGTCCAAGGCCTAGACCCCTGTCTGGAGACAGGCAGCAGACTCATAGTAAGTGAACCTCTATGGATCACTAATCCCGGCTGAGATCTGTAGTGGCCCGTGATGCCATGAGGTCTCAAAGGACAGGATAAGGTCACAGCTGAGGATGCCGGACTCGCACCCCAATTAACTAAAGACTGGTTGGAGGTGCCTTCCTCCTGTAGTAGAAGTCAACCTGGAGACTTTCTCTTAAGATAATTCTCCTAAATTAGTATAATATATTTCTCCTAAATTAACATGGTCTGTTACTTGGAAAAGTCCTTGAACCACTCCCAAGGTCCCGCTCAGTTTCCTGAGTTTTCTACTCTAATTTCCTCCTTGTTTGAAAACCAAATAAATATGGGTTGCCCAGGTAAGTTCCTTGTCTAAGCCCCCAGAGAATCTCAAATTCTACTGGAGGGTTTTGATCCTCCTGGAGCCCTAAAAGCATACCACTTGTCTCATTTATTTAGGCCTTCGCTGTCCACTCATTTGGTAGGTTGCAGGCCTGATCAGTCCACGATATGAGACCCTATCTCCAAAAACAAAACAAAACACATCTGAATTTCAGGTAAACCACGAATAACGCTTTGTTTTTTATGGTACTGGAGATCATACCCAGGGGTACATTCAGGTGGTGTGCACTACTATAATTGTATTACTTTGGGCAATTTAGTAAGACCTTGTCTTTTTTTTTTTTTTTTTTTTTTTTTTTTTGGGTACTGGGGATTGAACTCACGACCTTGTGCTTGCCAGGCAGGCCTTTATGCCACAGAGCTAAATGCCCAGCAAGACCTTGTCTTAAAGTACAAAATAAAAAGGTATGGGGATGTACTCAGTAATAGAACACTCCTGGGCTTGATCCCCAGTACCGCACAAATAAGTAAATAAATGTTTATCTGAAAATGTAATCAAGTATTCATATTTTGTCTTGCTAAATCCAGCAACCCTATCCCTTGGCGAACCACAAATTTTCTAGGTTTATGGATTACACAGTAAGAACTGAAGACAAAGTGTGTTTCTTTTCTTCTTTTTTAATCAATTAACAATGAAATACTAAGGCAAAGGGTAAACTGAAAGAACTTCCAATTCTTTTAGGGCTAAAATTAGGATATTATTATTGTTGTCTTCGAGACTTACATTGTAACAGAGTGACTATGAGATTGACATGTCACGGACAATTATGGTTGTAACTTCCTTGTTAAATTCCTAGAACAGAAGAATGTTGCACCAAGTTCTTGAAAACACACTTAGAAAATTAAGCTACCTAAATCACAGATGTTCAGACTGATGAAGCAAAGAGCTGAAACAAGTACTGTTATCCCAACTATTCCACCCACCCTTGAAGCTGGGACTGTAGCCGTGGGAGAAAACTGAAATCTTCGTTTCTATCGTTAAATCCTAATACAGCCGCCATTTAGTCTTTTTAACGTTACCCCTACAGTGTTGGTAATCAGGCTAAATTCCCTAAAGAATTTCTTCTTACAGCAAATACTTTTCTGCGTTATTCTGTAAATTTTATTTGCCTCTAAATTGCAACAGTGCAAAGGAAAAGCAAGTTTCCCTTCCATCGTGGCCCCTAGTTCCTGGACTGCGGGTTCTCAACTTGGGTTGGTGTCCCAAGTCTACGAACGGATTCCGAGTCACCCTAATTCCCTGACTGCACGTTTCAGCATGTGGTTAGCTGTGCACTTTTGGGGGGGAGAACAGATCCAAAGTTTTACCTGAAGCTCAAGAGTCGTTATGAAATTCCACCGCATGACGTACAGAAGGACTTCGGTAACTCAGAATGGAGGGCCGAAACCCTGTAATAATTTCATCCAAGACCTAAGCAGGTTTCTTACAGAAAAGTGCGACCCGAGTAGGTGGAATCGTGCTCTTCTTTCCCAAGTTTTCCGCCTGCCGCATTCCTTCCCTCCAACGCGTCGGCGTGCGCTGACGTCATGACGCCACACACGCAGCCCCGCCCCTGCAGAGCTTGGTGCTGGGACGGAACCTGGGTTCTTCTTAAACCCGGAATGTAGGTTTCAGCTCAGCCAGCCTCTGTTACCCGCTACTCCCTGTGCTCGTGTTGAACAAGGCCTGCGTGCACTGTGTCCCGCCTCGTTCCCGGAGAGCCAGGGCGGCCGTGCCCTCTGCCGTGGACCCGCGTGGCTGCCGCCGCCCCTCCGAATCCTCCGGGGCCGCAGAGGAGTCCGCTACGGAGGGAGGAGGGGGCCTTCGGGAGGCGGCGGAGGAGGAGGCGGAGGAGGAGGGAAGGAAGATGGCGGCCGTGGAGCTAGAGTGGATCCCAGAGACTCTCTACAACACCGCCATCTCCGCTGTCGTGGACAACTACATCCGCTCCCGCCGAGACATCCGCTCCTTGCCCGAGAACATCCAGTTCGATGTTTACTACAAGGTACTGCCCGTGGCCTGCTCGCTGCTCTCCTGCCGCAACCCCTGGGGCCGCACCCCCTTCCACGTCTGCGAACCCCGCGTTTAACCCCTCACCCCTCGTGGCAGGATCGCCTTGGCGATGTCTGGCGCGGGGTCCGCTTTACCAGTACAGCACCACCAGTTTGCCACATCCTCTGTCTCCCAGGTTTTGGGGCCTGATGGTCTTTCAGATCAGTCTTGTTCTTTTTTGGTGTTCCTTTCTGCAGTGGCCCCTTGGGTAGGCCTTTTGCGTGGACTTCCTCTATTGCGTCCTTATCCCACCCTGTCTGTCCCTTCTATATCTTTGGGGTATTTTCCGCCTTCTCCTTCCAATTAAGGGTCAGCATCAGCTGGACTTTTTGCTTTCCTCTTCCCCCCACCCCTTCCTACTTTCTCATCTGGTTACCCTCTTTACTGTTTTTTTGTTTTTTAATATATCTGCTTTGTTTCCTTCGTTGTTCCTTTCTGTTCCCAATTGGAAGGCAGTCAGGGATTATTAGAAATGGTCTGTGTGCTTTATTAACAAATCTTTAAAGCTTCGTGGTCTTTTGTTTGTTTGTTTGTTTACACTTGGTGTCGAATTGGGGATTTTATTAATGTGAGACTCTTGCTCCACTCTTTCAAAAGGAAGAAGTAACATTTCCTAAAAAAAAAAAAAAAAAACTCGAAATTTAGATCATGTCCATGTATTTGAAAGTTGCAGTCTTGTAGCATTCCTAAATCGCTCCCCCTCAAAAATCTGAACAAAAAGTCTTCAACTCACTCTCCATGGAGTTTCAAGGGTAAGTGACCTTAGATAGGGACAATTTTTGCAGTGTTTGAGAGGGAGGAGAGCTTTGCGGACTGAATTTGGAGCCTCCCTTTCTCTCCCCCCACCACATTTGCATGTGAATACTGGATTTATTATTCTGTCCCTCTTGCCTTGAATCTGCGTGGATAACGCTTCTCTCCAGTAGCTACCCTTGGAAAATGTGACCCAAAGTAGGGTTTATATCTTTAAGATCTTAAATATTTCCTCTTGATTTACAAGTTGGCTGGGACGGTGTAAACTGATATTTAACAGATGTGTATATTCTAATATATATGTGGTTTTTATGGCAGTTGTTTTATTGGGAAGATTGCCTGCTTTCTCCACCCTCAGAATATCTTCAGAATTAGCAGCTGGCATCCTGATTCTATTAAATCCAGCTGCTTTGTACCAATCCTAACAGTTACAATATTTTTCCTCTACATATTTGGAGAAGATTCATTTTCACTATATATTATTATTATGATTCTTTTTTTTGGTACTGGGAATTGAACTCACAACCTCGTGCCTGGCGCTTCAGCCACTGAGCTAAATCCCCGGGCCTGTTTTTTGAGACAGGGTCTCACTATGCTGTTCAGGCTGGCCGTGAACTCACTTTGTAGCCCAGGCTGGTCTGAACTCACAATGATCCTCCTGCCTCAACCTCCTGAGGGCTGGGATTAAAGGTGTGTACCACCCTGCCTGGCGTTGATTCTAGCATTTAGAAAAAAACTTCTGTCCATTCCAAGTCCCATTGATACACAGTTTTGTGTGTAGGTGAGGATACCTTTTTGTGTGTGTGTGTGTGTGCTATCTCTCGTTCATTTTATTAAATTGTATGTAGTCTGATACACTTTTTTAGAAAGAATCACTGTGAGTTTAATCTATCAAAATACTTCTACTGCTTGAATTCCCTCAAAATATTTGGGTGTCTTCTAGTAACTTTCACTTCTATTCGAAGCTTTTTCTTTGAAGATTATTATTAATGAGTATGAACAGATGGTGCTTTTGTCACATTTTCTGTCTCACGGTTCACAGCATTTTATTATTTCTTCATTTTGGTACATTTTTACTCCTTAATAATTCTACACTTATTGTGAACTCGGCACTGTGCTAAGATGACGAAAAGGTATTTGATATATGCCTGGAACTGTGTTAAGTGTTTTTACCCATGTTATTGTGTGTAAGCCTCACAGTTAAATTGTGGAGGACAGCCCTGTTCTATATGTGATAATGTTAAGTAATGTAATCAAGGTTCCAAACCCATTATTTAGTTCCTGAGTACCTTGGTTTTTCTGCTTAGAAAGACTTTGTATCTTGAGGTAGTAGATTTTGTTTTTTGGTTTTTGGTAGTAGATTATTTTATTTATTTGTTGTGGTAGGATCTCACTATTAGTGCAGGCTGACCTTGAACTCACTTATGTAGTCCTGGCTGGCGTCAAACTCACTGAAATCCCCCTGCCTCAACCTCCCGAGTACTGGGAATTACAGGTATGTGCCACCACACCCAGCACTTTGTGTGTGTGTGTGTGATAATAGATTATTTTAATGAAAGACATTATACAACTAATTTTTTATTAGGTCCTGTAGTAGATAGAGTGAAAATCAATCCTAGGACTCCTTTCTATATAGCAAGGAAAATGTAAATACTATACTAGCACATAAAAATAAGATGTATTTGGGCTGGGCATGATAGTACCCACCTGTAATACCAGCTTCTCCTGAATCTGAGGCAGAAGATCACAAGTTCAAGCCCAGTGTGGGCAATTTAGCAAGACCTTTTCTCAAAAGTAAAAAACAAGAGACCTGGGATATAGGAAGACCCTAGGTTCAATTCCCACTACCACAAAAACAAACCAAATCCTTTTTAAGCACTTTAAGTCCACACAGCAGTATAAATACTCATTCTCTGCCCAACTTTTGAAGATTTTTGGAGGCACAGTGTTCACAATTTCTAGTTTTCTCCACTTCAGAGCCAAGAAGAAACTCACAATCAACTCTTTTCTACAGTCCCAGTTTCCAGTGTTTGGCATAGTTGTAGACAAAAGTGTAATATTTATGGAATCAAAAATCTCCCCATTCTTCTTGATTGATGTGGTTCAGTGGTACTGTTAGTTTTGCTTAGCAGCTTCAGTTGGAGGCACAGTCATATGTTAAGCATTGAGAGAGGAGACGGTGGAATGAATTGGAGGTGAAAGAGTAGGATTGTTGACTGCCTCCTAAGGAGAGATGAAGAGGTATAGGTTAAATAGAGCAAATTATTTTTTTTCTTAAAAACTGGAAACCAGGCTGGGCGTGGTGGCACATGCCTGTAATTCCAGCACTTCAGAGGCTGAGGCAGGAGGATTACTGCAAGTTTGAGGCCAGCATGGGCTACATATTGAGTTTACAACCATCCTGAA
>RJWM01041588.1:0-14805 GCA_004363535.1 Dasyprocta punctata | reverse complement strand
TTTGATGAATTGTTTATAGGTTCTTTGGTGTAGTTTCTGTAATCTGATTCTCTTTAAAATATTATTGACTGCATTGATTGACTGCCTCTAAGTACATTGGGAGCAATGAACATCTGAAGTCAGAGCTTTAAATTCCAGTGTAATTTATGAGGGATAAGAAACAGGCTAAGACTGTCTTACATAAATCCTTATCTCTAAGGGCTATATTACTATAATTTCTATAAATCAAACAAAAATTTAAATCCTACAGTTAGCTGAATTATAGTACAAGTAAAATTCTCAAATTATTAAAATTTATGATAACATTACAATTGTTGCATCAGTTGGAATAAATTTGAGATGTGGGATTATGAACACTTTCTACTACAAATGGGGGTCATAAACTCAAAATCCTACATAGTCTTCTTTGTTAGTAGAGATGTCCTTTCTACCCCCTTTTAACAAGGATTTTTCATTTACTTGAAGAATCTACAATGTTCTCAACTAAGATGGTTTGCATGAAAAGGATTATTTGTCTTCTTCAGGACCTATTCCCATTATTCCCATTGGTTCAAGATATGAGAGACATGAAGAAGTGCAGTCCACACCAAAATATTATAATGCTTTGACAGAGTATATTACCGAAGCCCAGGGAACACATGTGGGATCATGTGAAAGAAATAAATTTGCAATAGGCTAAATTCATATATACTGCGCTAGGAAACTGGAATGGGTTAGTTTATATTTACTGGAAATCAACAGTTTCTTCAGAGAATGACTAAAATTTGTCACTGCAAAATCTCAATCAAATATGTTGTAGTTCAAGTGAAACTGTTGTGTTGGCACTTTCTTATAGTATTGTGGAAGGAGGGTTTCCAGTGGTCCTGGGATATTATCTTATCAGAGTGAATTTACCATACAAGACTTCATCCCCTTGTATCCAAGAAAGTCAAATAAGAACGGAGTTCAATCATCTGAAAAGCTGTAGGATTTGTAGTCTAAAAATATTAAGGTGAACATGTATCATTGACCTTGGATTCTGTTATGGCTTACATCTAGATGTCCCCCAAAATCTCATGCACTCGTTGGCGGGGTTTTGAGGGAAGTGGTATGGTCATGGGTGTGTAATAACTAGATCATGGATGTGATGCTAAATTAGTTCACTGATTGGTTTAGCATAGTTTTAGGTGTGGATAACGGAAAGCCCCACCCTGTGTGTGGATGGCACCATCCAATATGCTGATAGCCTACGTGGAATAAAAAGGTAAGGGAGGTTCCGTGCTGGCTGCTTCTTGCCCACACTACCATGGACTTCTCCTCTGCCCTGCTGCTCTGCTTTGGAGCCAAACAACTCTGAACTGAAACCTCTACAAACTGTGAGCCCAAATACAACTTTGCTCCTTGTGGGTGTTGAGTATTGTGTTCCAGTGATGAGAAAGTAATGAAGACAGCTCCAAAATTTAGCTTGTCTGAGCCAAGTGACATCAAAAACAAAGTGAACGTCACTACTGTAATAGATTCACCAATCAAAATAGTTATCAGGATATTCTGACCCATTGAGTTCTGACTGGTTAGTATCAACAGAGATCTTATAGGTAACTATTTCTGGAACAGTGATAAATGTTCCTATGATAGTCTCACTTAACATGTGGAAGTAAAATTTTCTAGGTCCAGTGAATGAAAATGTTTTAACACACCTTATTGGAGAGTCATGTTCCCTCTGTCAACACCCTGACTCACAGATTCTCTAACTCCTTGAATAAGTAAAAGGCTGTCTCTACTAAATAAAACATTCGGATTTGACTCACATGGGGGTTTGACATCCTCATGGTTCTGAATAATGTGTAGATTATGCCAGCATAACCAAAACATTTATATTGCTAATATTCTTTCAGTCATCCCCAATGGACTCACAGCCATTTATTACTAGAGAAGGTTAAATCATTAGACTTTGATGGAATAACTGAAAACCAACCCTGAGCTAACAATAATGCATGAATATTTAAAATGGCATTGTGGTTTATAAGTCAAAGTAGGATCCAAGATGATCAGCCTAGTGTTTGTCCAAGTCTATCTCAGAGCTATTTCATTGTTTTTCCAAGATTGTCGTTCAGCTATTTCCCTCTTCTGCAATGCAGGTTTGGATATATTAACATAAACATGTTTGGTTAGATGTACATAGATATAGGTAATTAGACACTGCATCATTTTCACGCTGTTCTTTGAGCCATGGAAAGAACTCTATGACTCCTTATGAAAGTGTAGCTCAACTGGAAACCACTACAACTGTGGAAACATCTTGAGTAGTAAATCAAAAGCAATTATCTATTGTTTAATGATTTGGAGAAATCAGTGCTAGTATGGCCTTGAAAGATGCAGGTAGAATGATTCCTACTGTATTTCTATTCAAGCCATCTATTTAACTTGGGAAGAAACAGAGATTTTGGTGACTCATAATGGATTATTTTAAATGTGAGGATTTACCTGATTGTATCTTCCTTTCCACAAGTGATTGGACTGCCAGATCAAATCAGCCCATCCAGTGGGAACTTGTGTGTGATTACCTTTTTTTCCAATCAGATTTCACTGGTACATTTTAGATATACATAATGATCACATTCATCATAGAAAATCTGTATCTGTACATGATAAAACTTGTTTCTTTTTTCTCATTTTCCTATGTGCCCTGCAACCCCTCCTCCTTCCTCATTTACAAAAGTTTTGTTTCCATTTTTCCTTCTTTTCTTAATTTTTTCTTCCCTTTTACCTTATTTCCTTTCCCCGTCCTTCTTCTCTTGTTCACCTCCCCATTAGAAAATTTTCTTCCAGTGATACCATGATCACGATTTTATCACAGTAACTTTGTAGTATAATTTCAAGTCAAGAATTATAATTCCCCCAGCCTTGCCTTTGTTGTCCTGAACTGCTTTTACTCTTCTAGGTTGCTTCTGGTTACAAATGAATTTTAGAATTGTTTTCTCTAATTTGTGAGATATATTGTTGGAATATTGATCACAGTTGCATGGCCTGAGCAATCATTTGTTTTTCATTTTACCTAATAGTGACTATCAGAAACAGATTTACCTGAAGGCACCACAAAATTATTCAATTTTTTAAATCTGTGTAGCTATATCAAGTATCTATCTCTATTTTAAAGTCAAGGAAATGGCCACAGATCAGTCATAGTAAACCTTTTTGAACTTTCAATGATACAAAAAGTTCACTGCAAGAAGCATGTCATAGGTTTGCCACCACTGTAACAGATTGCCCTTGTATTCCATGGATCAATACAATTTTCCCATTATGTGGGTAAAATCTTACGAACCAGTAGAAGCAAGTACTCTATGCATGTTTGAGAGAGTTATGTAAAATAAAACTCATAAAATTCCAGGGATATCAACTAAATTTCTAATCATCCAGGGCATGCAGATATCTATCTTCTGTGGGAAACACTTTTACCTGGCCATCCTCCCACTTAGAGAGAGGCGTAATGCACATTAATTTGCTTTGGATTTTCAAAGCGACATGTATTTCTTTCAGGTATGCTTTTTTATCTAACATAAATATCTCCATACATGTGTGTGTCAGAGAAGGAAAAAAAAAAGTTTCTCTAAAAGTCCAAGTAGGCGTGAAAGTTGTTCTGTCACTAAGTCCTTATGAGCAGGCAGATCTGATCATATTTAATAGAGAAGTATGCTGTGGGGTTTTTAATAGCCTTGTGTTAATGACTCATAGCACACATCCTAGAAATTTTATTAAATCCACTCCATCCTTTACTAGGAAAAATATTACAATTGAAAAATAATTTTTGACCTACTACAAGTTTTATTAAAATTGGAATGCGGGCCAGCAAGCTTTCATGTAACTGAAGTTCCTTTTGTAAATCATGGGTCTTTGGATCAAAGTCATGCACAACAAAGTTCTATAATCAAATGTAAGAATTATACACTACATGGATTTGCCACGTTGTGAAGACACAAGTAAACTGTGGAGCAAACGATCTAAGTATCTGTGATGTTGATTCCTGCTAAATTTAGTTTTCTCTCCACTTTCCCATAGGGATCATGAAAAATACATTTGCTGACTGAAATAACATTTGGGTTTGACTTACACATATTTCTGAATAATATGCTAGCATCGCCAAAAAAGTAGAAATTGACACAACTACAGCCTAACTCCAAGGTGTTTCTTAAGAATGGCAGTAAGTGGAAATTCTCCTGGTGGTAGATTTGAAACAAACAGAACTTGTTCATTCATATGGAAGGAGAGATTAACAGATAGGTAGATATGCATTGATACATGAACTGTGACATATAGTTTGACTTGTCAAAGACTTGAAATGAACATGCTTAAAAAGTTAGTAGCAAAGATTTCCAATGAGGTATACAGAATGCGAAGATTCTTGTGTTGCATGCATTTATGTGTTGAATTTATTAAAGGAGGATTTAATAATTGATAGTCTACATTCCCTTGTTCTGTGAATTTCAACACTTTTTTTTCTCAATTACTTCTATCAATGTCCAGTAGTGTAGAAAC
The DNA here is from genome assembly GCA_004363535.1 of Dasyprocta punctata. Lineage (NCBI taxonomy): Eukaryota > Metazoa > Chordata > Mammalia > Rodentia > Dasyproctidae > Dasyprocta > Dasyprocta punctata. The sequence continues at coordinate 10,290 of RJWM01041588.1, read as the reverse complement.
AAACCACATATGGTGAAAGCAATAGAAATTGAACATGAGGTAAGATGCAAGAGTCTCCACTTGCCAAAACAGACATGGCTACAGCCACTATTGACTATCCTGTCTGATAATATCAGATACCAAAAACATGAACAGATTTCTGTAGGGCTACCAGTCAGGTACATGATCACAGACTATATTTGGCCAGTCCCATTATGGCCACTTTTTTCAAACCAGACTAGAATAGTTTTGTTCACTAAAATAGAGAGTAATTCTAGAAAAGGAATTTTCTTTCTTGTTCTGAATGCTTCAGGTAAAATAACTACTTATGGACATATCATGGTTTTACATACAATATTGCTTCTGATGATGGGGATCAATTTATAGGAAATGGATTATGGAAATTAACTCGTACTCATGAAATTCACTGGTTTTTTCACATTTTTCAACATCCCGAAACAGTTTTTTTCTAGTAGAATCTTGAAAGGGCCTTTGAAGACTTAGTTAAAGTGACAAACTGATAATTGATATCAATAGCTTGGGAAACTGAGTCAACAATGCCCAAGGTTGGTTGCATGGTTCTCTTTCTCTCAAAGTCTGAATTCATGGGTATGAAAGTCAAGAGAAGAAAATTGAATGGTCTTTTTTTTACTATTACACTTAATAATCAAATTTTTAAAATGTTGATTTCCTATCTCTGAAACTTTGGGACCTGGTGCTGTAGTTTCCTTACTTCCATAAGAGTTGAGGCTGCTACCTTGACAATTTAGTTGATCTATGTCAGTGAATCAACTAGCAACAAAAGGAGCTTCACTACTGACAATTTATCTTGACATTTTAAGCAGGAACAGAATTGCTACCGTGTAGTAGAGGTAAGGAATTGTATGACTACCATGTAGACCTCCTTGGGAGCTACTTAATGCTAACATCCTGTAATTCAAGTAAATAGAAAACTACAATTCCCCATTAATTAGAATGTGGCTCTTTCTCTAATGATTAACTCTGTGGTCATCTGAGCAAGCATGGAGCCACTCAGTCAGTTGACTTTGAAAACACAAAGGCATGTGAAGTGGGTAATTGTATGTAGTAGCCACAAATATTAGTATGAGTGCACTTGCCAAAATAAAAACTGCAACATTCATAAATAGTACTTTCATTTTGATGAGTACATGTTTACTTATGTACAAATGAGAATTACCTTGCCCTTTTCTCTCCTCTACCAATAGCAATAAAGAACGTCAATGCTAGTCAAATTTGCATCTCAGTATTTAATTAATAAATAGAATAACAATCTAGAAGATAATCAATGAACAACCCAAAGAAGAAAAGAGGTTGACTGTCTTCTCTCTTGAAAAAGTGAAGCTGTTTTCAGTTGCATGTAGGATGTTTACATCATGTATTTTGGAATTGTAATTCCATTATATCTTAATTTTAATTTAGGGATCCTCAATTGGGTGCTGAGTTTATTATAGTTATACTTTGGTGGCTTCATTAGATATTCCTTGTCTCTACTAAATTGTTTCCTAAAATTTCTTTCTCCATGTATTTCTGGCTAAGGAAACTCAGTAGTGATATTTTGAGTGAGATTTGGGAGGTGAAAATGAAGCAACATTCACATTAATTTTATTATCTGAGGGTTGATAAAATGTATCAGGCACTATTTCAGCTCATGCATGTTGACACACATCTGCTAGTTCACCTCACAGGCAGGACACAGCAGCTTGTCCAAGCCTGATCTTTTTTCCTCAACATTTGAACTTGAAGTACATTTAGGTCCATGATGAAATTTTGAAGTTTTCCAATTTTCCTGGATTACAGATTGCTCTAGCTATTTTGAAATTTTAAGGGAATTTTACTAAATGGAAATGTGAGAACCGACTCCACACATCTGTCTGTGAAAAAAATGAGATTTAAATTCCATGACTGTAAAATGTGCAAACATTACAGTAAAAAATGACAGTTATTTGATTACTCTGGATTGACAGTCATATAAAATTCAAAAGATTTAAAATAAACTTTGATAACATTTTGAAATACATGTTGAACAGTTTTATGAGAAGCAGTTAATTAAAGTCATTCTTAATGGAAAATCCAAATATTTAAAGACTATTAAAATTTTCAAGTAATTGCACAGACACTAATTAAAATAAAAAAGGTATAAAAATCACTTCCGTGCTTAACTCTTTTAAATGTGTAAAGAAAAGCAAACCCTGGGGGCCAGGAATATAGCTCAACAGCACAAGATCCTGCCTGGCGAGCACAAGATCCTGAGTTTGATTCCTGTTTAAAAATAAAAAAAAATAAAAAATAAAAAAGAACCACTATTTTCTTCATCTAATTACAAAAGCTTCATGCATTCATCAACAAGACAAATCCATGCCTTATTGCTTCTTTTATAGTTTACTGACCTGTACAAAAATGTGAAACTTTCATTCTTTCCCCAACAATTTTTAACAAAGTTTTATCGCACTAATTTCACAGGTTGATCTCTTCCACATCACTAAATTTCACTGAAAACTAATACATGAAACTTTTTCATTATAAATGGCTTTATAGCAGCAGCTTGGTTATGTTAAACATATCTATTCTTACAGTAAAAATAGACATGTTTTGTTTGATAAATTAGTACATAAAGAGATAAAATTCAGTTAAAGAGAACAAAGGAATATGGAACAATGATAATTTTTTTAAGACCAAAGTCCATGTAAACAAAAATTCTAATGTATTACATTAAACCACAAGATAGGATTGAATTTGTGGTCATTTTAATTTGACTAAAATGTTTTACTTGTGCTTTATTTGTCATGTATTTTAAAAAGAATGCTTATAGTTTTCTAGAAGATCTGCTCTTAACTGTTCATTCCTTCAGGCAAATAGTTGTTAGCAAGTATTTCTGTTTGAAATTGTCTGTGAAATGATATAGTCATGTATATCTTATTTGAATTAGACTGTTAACTTTTCACTCAATAGGGTATTATATTCAATGTGGTATAGGACAAATCCTTCAAGAACATGGTTCATGTAACAGTTATGACACTTTTATTTCATTAAAATATTTTAGAATAAGACTAAGGTTAAATTTGTTCTTCTGAAAAATCAACAGTATCATTTTATAATTCACATATTTCAAAGTATCACTGAAATATAACAAAAGTACATTAACAATAAAATATTGTCTATTATTTACATGTTAACACATAATTGTGTTTATTATCTTTCAGTTCCCAGATTCTAGGTAACACACTGCACAGGAAAGTTACACTTGACCTCAGTTCTCCACAAGAGGTTTCTATTTTTGCCATGCACATTATAACCTATTTTAAATACATAAGTATTTCTCAAGCTCGTGTATATGGTGGCACAACTAATCTATTTAAATGTTTAGAACTTATAACTATTATTAATTTTACTTATTATTTTATATTGGAAGAATCTTAACATTTCATTCTGCTTCAGAGATATCTTAGGTTCACCTTTTTTGGAATTAAGATAAACATGGATGATAGGCTAAAAATATTCCTTGAGACCCAGTTAAGGAGTCTAAGTATATATTATCTGTTAATTTAATCATCAATTATGTAGAACTAGGCTTTTCTGTTTGCAAATATCTGTTTAGAAACCACAAAGATATGTCATCACAATTTTGAATAAAATACATATGGAAACAAAAATAGATGAATCTTCTCTTTTATACACCACCAATTCAATTTTTCATCATTATCATCTTACGAGGAATATAGCATCAGTGTTTCCTCATTTATAATACAAAAAGAATTTAAGAACCTAAAGATGTGGCTGAGTAACAGAATGCTGACTTAGCATGTAGCTATGAGACTGATCCCTAGCACCAAAGACCGGAAACAAAAACAAAAACAAAAATAAGATTTCAAGAAGGTAAGCAACTTGCCCCTCTAGTACATAGTGGAGTGAATACGCAAGTACAGGTATTCAAAATATTTAAAGTCTAAATTACTTGATTTTTAATTCTCTCCAATCTGTAAGTCACATGTAGTTTACAAAAATACTACATTTATTTTTTCTTAGCACACACATTCACCATATCTTGGACGTTCTGGGGATCCAGGCAGAGGTTTGATACAGGGCAATGCAAAGTATAGTGTAGGATGAGATACGGGAGAGAACCCCACAGTGTAGATCTACCACAGTCAAACCCTATGCTGCAGACATGAAACCCCACTGTGTGAGAACCTAAGCATGGGCTGACCTAGGAAAGCCACACGTATGGATCTTCTCACGCGCATGGGAGCCCAATGTCCATCTCTCCACACAATGTTTGGGAATCAGGATACACTACTACAGATTCAACGAAGGTTATCCTGGAATCTTGAGATTTAGTGTTAATTTTTGTTCGGTTTTAGACTTACACAGTGTCAGTTGTACCTTGCATTTCGTCTGTTTTCCTTTTTGGAATGGGGGTATCAAACCTGAATAATTTGGAAGTAGAGAACTTATTTACACTTGCAGGTTCAGTGTTAGAGTAAATTTATCTCAGCTGTTGCTATGGTTTGAATCTGGAATGTTCCTGAAAAGATTATTGTGCTGAAAACTTGGTCCTGGTGTAGCAATGTTTAGCGGTTAAAATGCTTTTGCAAAGTGTAACTATGAAAACTCTGAGTTCCTCAGGTGAATTCAGTGTTTGATAATTGCACCATTCAATGGTCTTTTTTGGGAAGTGGGATCTAACTGGGGGAAGTGGGTAACAGGGGTGTGACATTGAAGGGTATATCTACCCTCTAACCTTTCCATGTCATCTTGTATCATAGTGTTTCCACAGGCCTACCACAGGCCTCAGCAAAAGAGCTAGGTGACTACGGCCCAAAAAAATTTAAACCATGAGCCAAAAAGAGTTTCCTCCTTTAAATTTTATTTTTGTATATTTTGTCATAGCAATAAAAAGCTAACCCAGAGGTGTTTTAGGTCTCATTTGAATCTCATTCAAATAGTATTCCGGTGTTAGTTCTGGAATAAACTAAGACTTTTGGAGTAGTGGAATGAGATGGATGTATTTTGCATGGGAGAAGGACATACAAGTGCCGAGGTTGGAATGCTATTGCCTGCATCTATTCCTCAAAATTTCCATGTTGGAAACTTGGTCTTTTATGCAGTAGGGTGTGGCTCATGTGAATGAATATATTTATCTCTGCATTAATGCATTATTACTCAGTATCTTTTCCATAAAATTAATACTCTCTGCTTGCTCTATTTTACCATGTGTTGCTCTCTGCCATGCGATAATGCACAAAAGACCCTCACTAGAGTCTAAGCAGATTTTGCCATCATGTTTTTGATCTTGTCATTTTCTAGAGCCATGAGCTAAATTACAGGTTACCTCGCCTCTGGCAGTCTGTTATAACAGAAACTGTACTAAGAAATGTTGAAAATGTCACTTGTCTATATCTTTTATGATCTCCTCCATTTGAATATAGGTAGGGACAGTGAATAAGATGCACTATTCCTCCAATGATTACGTTATAATACAGGAAGAAGCATTTTTTTTTGAGGCAGGGTCTCACTGTGTAGCACAGGCTGGCCTTGAACTTGCTTTTGTAGCCCAGGGTGGCCTGCTGCCTCGCAAGTGCTACAGTTACAGACAGACATGTGCCACCACATCTGGCTGCAGGAAGAAGTTAAAGGATTTTCAGATGCAATGAAAGTCCAAAGCCAGTTGATTTTAAGTGAATAAAAACACTACTGGTGAACCTTATCTAGGCATTTTAAAGCACTTTATAAAGGGTATGAAATTTTCCCGAGGAGAAAGGCACTTCATTACCAGCACTGACAAAGCAAACAGTATGTCAACTGTGAAGCAGGGCATTCTTTAGGAGCTGGGGCATAGGAGACGAATTTGGCTGACAACTCCAGATAGCTGCAGGAGGATCTGTTCCCAGTCGAAGCTCCAAATGAAAATATAGTCAGGTTGACAGTGTGATGTCAGCCTCCCTCCTGAGACCTTGTATAGTCAGGTTGACACCGTGATGTGATGTCAGCCTCTCCTGAGACCTTGAACAGAGCATGATGCTCGAGTTCAAGTTTTCTGGCTGAGCTGTGCTCAGTGTTTGACCAATGGAGACTGTGAGATAACATGTGAATGCTGTTTTCAGCCATTAAGAATTATAGTTTGCCCAGGTTCAAAAACTAATAGGAGAGTCCTGATTTCAGGAGGATTTTTAGGCCAGAATAGGTTGTGATTACAGCTGTCTGATCTCTTTCTGTTAATGTTTTCTGTGATATGGAGATAAGTGTTGTCTGCCAGGAATGTGCAGGCTACTTGCACCAGGTGGTCTAGCCAAGGTAGTAATCTGGGAACACCAGCTCGATGACTCTGGGTACCAGTAGAGTCAGAGAAATTGTAGTTTTCTGCGATAGGGGAATGACTGTCTCATTCTGTTGGGAAATTGAGTTCAAGCAACGCTTTCTCTCTGAGAGACAAGGAAAATAAGTGACAGGTAGGTCAATGTCCAGAAAAACAGAAGTGACTACCTGAGAGATTTGCAGATAACCCAACTCCCTACATTTTTTTCTCCCTATGTTTACCTTTATCAGCTGGGACTCAGACTGTGTTTCTTCACAAAATAAGATGATCTCTATTATGCAGGTATTCAGTACCCTTTGCTGTACAGGACAGATTTCTTTCTCTTTTTGCTCCTGATATCTCTGTATGCATTGAGAATAAACAATTTTCCCCAAAGCAGGGGACCAATACAGGGGTGAACTAGCATATTTGGTATCCTCCACAGAACAGTTATCCATAGTTCCACTAATAAAGTCCAATCATTATTGTGACTCTGTAACATAGACTACTGGTTATCTCTTACTCCCATTTTTCTCATGATTTCTTGGAACATTTTTCTTCACATATCATTGTTGTTTAAGGAATGATCTAATGACATCATCGACTTTTGTCTCCAAGATGTTAGCAATTTGTATTATGGTGACTATCTCAGTCTTTACCTTTGAAGGACAAGGACGTTCACATCTGAATAAAAGTAGTTTTGTTTCAATAGCAGAGCAGCAATAAAAAATGTATAAATATAATTGTGTAGATCTTTAAATTAAATAACTAGTTGGAAGAAAAAATGAATATCTTGACACTTATTTTCATATTTTAAAACATACTGATTATATTATGGGTTATTTGTAGTTTTTCACTTTTGATGTGTACAGGTGTTTGAAGAATGATAAAAAAAACTGTCAAATTCAAAGAATTGATACTTTAATATACCTCTACATATTTTGAAAGCATTCTTAAAGTGCTATTATATTGCCACTTTCCCACATGAACAAATCATTTGTCTACTGCTTGTTTCTTTTTTCTATTCCATGTTTAGCAGAAGTTATATAAAGTAAGTTTTATATATAACCATTTAAAGCAAGAAAGAGAAGATTCATCTAATTGGCATCAACAGATGTTTTATGTCAGATGAAATCATTATTTAATACTTTACTAAATATAGGGCATGTATGTGATTTAATCACTTCTCCTGGAAAATATTTCTCCAATGTGGAACATAAAAGCAAACCAGAAAACTTGAAGATTCATGAATCATAATTTCAGTTAGTAAACATTATTTATATAGATTAAAAGTAAATATAATTTTATACCTTGTTTATGTTCATTTATCTTATATTATTTTATTATTATTTTTGTATAGTATTCAAATTTTCTTTATTCTTAAATCATGGGTTTTAGTTTTTCTCATGTTTAACTACATATATATATCTATATATCTATATATATATAGTCTCCCAAAATATACACATATACATCTATATTTAAAATATCTTCCATGTCCTTTCTTTGGTTTATGTTTAGACACATAAGTAATCCGTGTAATACTGTTAGGACAAAAATGTAAAGCACTAATTTAAAGTCTGCATATTTTAAGAAAATGGCAATTATGTAATGATAATTTTAGACAAATACAGAAAATTATGTTAGGATGATTAAAATATTAAATTATGTCAAGGAACTTGTGAAGACAAGCTAGTGTGTTCAGAATGTATAGTTTTTGAGTTGAGTCCTCCAGATTTATTCAGATCCCAGGAAGGCTATTCTTACTGGTCTCTCCTCAAGTTCTGGTTAAACTAAGTGACCCAAATTTTAGCTTATTCTTAACATGCAGCAGTTTAGCAGCCTCTTCATAGTTCCTTGTCCCAAAACCTCCATTGAGTTTAGAACATACAAGGTTGAAAATTTTCTTACAGTTCATTTGAAATAAAATTAGGTGGCTTGAGTAGAGTTTTATACTTCTTTCTATTTTGCTCTTTCTTAGACTCTAAGGAAAAAAAAATCTTTGAGTAACTTGTGCAGGGTGTGGTACAGGAAGTAGGGTCTTTTTTTTCTCAGAGTAATGCCCTTGTTCTGGGAACATAAAATAGTCTCTATTTCGTTTCACTTAACTCTTTGGGTGCAGAAACTACTACCAATGAGGTAAAATGAAGGTGATTGTGAGCCTAGATTTTCTGGTTGGCTGTCATTGCTACAGAGTTTCCTTCTTGTGTCTGGAATGTGGCTAGAGCAGGGTTTTTTTTTTTTTTTTTTTTTGTTGTTGTTGTTGTTGTTGTTATTGTTTGTTTGTTTGTTTTAACTCAGAGTTGCTCTGGCTTGTAATTTGATCCCTAAATCATGGAATTGGAAGGGGTAAAAATCCACCCTTCTGTCTCCTCTGGGGAAGCAATGCTGCCTTTAACAGGCACTTGCGAGAAATACTAGCTATTTTTCTCCATCTTCCACCTAAAAGCCAGTGTTTATCACGTTGAGCTGAGGAAATGGGATCACGAATCAGAGGCCACAGACTCACTGTCATTACTGAGATTTAGTAGGTTGTGTTAATAAATGTAGCATCATTTGAGGTATGACTTTAGGACACTTTCCAAAGAATTTAAATGGTTATTGACTGTGTATATACGTGTGTGCGTGTGTGTGTGCATGTGTGTGTGTGCATTTTTCTAACTTTTCAGCAGTTACTGCTCTTTTACTGAGGAGGATAAACTAAATTTCTCAAACCACAGTTCCAGAAATCATCTGTGTCAAAGGTCTTTCAAAAAATACATCTTCAATGAACTTCAGAGGCTAGGTAACTTAAAGGGGACTGGAGATAGTGGACAGAGAAGAGATAAAGTTTCCAAAGATTTAATGAAGTCATGTTTAAAAACAGCAAGTGTTCAAATTTTATAAAAACACCTAGATATGTTGAAAAGTATTAAAAGAAGATGCTGGTAACCGGGTGTGGTGGCACGCACATGTGCCAACTCTTGGGAGGCTGAGGCAGAAGAATTGTTGTAAGTTTGAGACCAGCCTGGGCTACAAAGTGAGCTCAAGACCAACCTGAATTGCATAGCTAGACTGTCTCAAAAAAGGAAAACAAAAAGAAAAAAAAGGAAAATACTGGTCAAACTGTTGGGATTATAGTTTCTGTTCATCTGAGGAGTGTAAGGGGTACATATTTGATTTGTAGACAGGTGGTAATATTTATGTGGTTAACATAATACACTGGCAGTTTCTAAGGTAAGATATTAATAGGTCCTACAATCGCTGAAATAATAAACATTTTATTTTAATTAAATAGTAATTTACTATATTAGATACAAATAGTGAATTGCTATTTATAAACACAATAGTGGTTTGCTACATACAGACACAAACAATTTTATGACTATTCAACGGCCATGAGAAATAGCCTTCTGGAATGCAAATTGAGAATTTCAATAAAATTTAATGCTTAAGAAGAAGAAGATTTTGGATTTAAGCTTCAAATAGATTTTCTTTTCATCATTTGAATTAAATCCCTAGTGAAACATATTCTTCGTATATATGTTTATGTATTTTTTCTTGTTCAACCTGTGTGGTTGGATGGGGGTCACATGAATGGGAGCATCCACTTTAGCAAAACTAAAAAAGTCTGTTTCTCCTTCACCAATTTATTAAATCCAGGTCCTGTTAGTTCCTAGTTGGAAAGCTTCCAGCCAAGTCCAAAGGGAACTAGAAAAGAGGATTCCTGCTTTAGATCACAGACTCAGAGTCTGTGAACTGGTATTAGGTGAGAAACTGAAGAAGATACACAGTTTCTCTGGTACAGATCCCATGGGAGTGAGACAGTCTCATCACCGTATTCTTCCTGGCACACACAGAAACAGCATTAATAAATTGAATATGCATCCATGCATGCAGAATGTGGTTAAATGTTGATACTCTTGTTGAGAAGAGTGCAAATGTGCTCAACAATAAATAACCCGTCCACACCCATTTTGACCTCACCCTGTTGTGTGAAGAGTGAAGACATTTCCACT
>RJWM01041587.1:0-14785 GCA_004363535.1 Dasyprocta punctata | reverse complement strand
ATTCTTTTGACATTTTCATTTTATTCACACATCTTTGTTGAACTTATAGAATGTCTTTATAATGATTTAAAGTTTCTTGTCAGGTAATTCATCTATGTCTGTTTCTTTAGGGTTTGTTTCTGGACAATTATTTTGTTTCTGTCTTTGGGTCAAGTTTCATGTTTATTTATGTGTCTCATAATTTTATTGAGATCTCCATACTTGAAATAAAAAGGTTTCACACAGTCTGGCTTCCTACAGGATAAAATTCTCACCCATCAACTGTGTTCCTAAAACCTACTAACCGTACTAAATCTACTAACCCTAGCCCTACTAAAAAGACTACAACTTCTCAGCCTGTATGCATTTTTTCAAAGTTCACCATTTTCCTTTTCCAGGGGTTCATAATCTTTTGGTCCTTCTGCTGTCTCCCGAGGTATTGCAAGTTCTTTCATTCGGGAACCCACATTTAAATGCACCAGCTGGCCATACACGCCCCACACCCGGGAAGACAGACTCGGTTTCCCTCCGAAGGGTCAGAACACTGGGTGCACGTGCACTGCCTTCCCTCCCTCCTGTTGGGGACATGGGGCGTCTCATGCTTTCTCCCCATCGTGCCGAGATTCGTTGCTCCTCTCGCTTTTCTTTGTCACCAGCAGCCTCCGTGGATCCAGATGACGACAGGCCTGTCAGCGCTGTGAATGAGGCAGGGCAGAAATCGGTCCCTCAGAAAGCCTCCCAAGGGCCGAAATGCTGACCACGCCCCCCATGCTTTGCACACCCCCAAGGGAGAACTCGTGAGCCCACGTTTTCTTTCCCAGGGCACAGTTGTGCCCGCCTGGGGGAGGGGCGGGGACAGGTAAAGTGAAACTGCTCTTTTTCCCCATTCCAGCGTGGCTGTTTTAGGCTTTCTCCTTGCCGGAGGCACTGCCACCATCTACTGAGATCGCGGAATTCTCTTAAAAAGTGTTTTGAGCCATGTGTCATTAAGTCAGTGCTTCTGTGGGGAGAAAGACAGATCATTCCTATTGCACTGTGCTGCTGAACTCATTCCTCCTGTACATATTTTTAGACCAATAAAATAACATCAAACTCCTCTGAGTTCCATGTGTGTTACTAGGGAAGGCAGAGGGGTGGAGGGGTTGAAGTGGATGCGTTCGCCTGCAGACGTTCAGGGAAGCTGGCGATGGCAACAGACGCCTTGGGTAGGACCAGCCTTAGACTGCCCTAGAGAGTCGTTTCCTTCCCACTCCACGCGGCATAGTTTTCTTCCCATGACAAAAATGAGTCCTTGGAGCCTTTAAAGTGCACGGCCTGAGTTGCCTCCGGAGTCCGGAAACGCTCGTGTCCCATTAGTCTGATCGCAGCCTGGAGTGCGTGGGGCCCTGGAGGGAGCTGCGCATAGGTAAGCTACGCTCACAGTCAGCTCCGGGTTTGGTCCTTAAGCCCATCTTAGGATGCTTCTTTCCCCTTCTGTGTCATGAACTCTTTTCCAGTCTTAGGAACCTTACTAAAGATCCTGCACCAGTTGAGCTAAAGGTCCAGGGCCACCCCTCCAGTCCATTAAAGCAGGAAACACAGCGAATCCCATCGGCCCCTGTGAAGAGAGCGGTCACCCTCAGAATGATGGGACTGTCTCAGTCGCCTGCTAGTTCTCCTCCCGCGGGCCCGTTTGGCCAGTGGGGAATGAAGAGAGCAGCTTTTCGTAATGTTGGCGAGATGGTAGGAGCTCACATTAAACCTGCACACTGGCTACGAGGACCTGCCTGCCTTTCTCAAAGGGGACTTGATCACAGAGCCTGGAAAACTAAACGCAAAGGAATTTCAAGACACTACCATGCAATTTTCTTTTCATTTGTTTTGTCACTTTTTCTCTCTTTATTCAAAAAATTGGTGCACTGGCTTCATTTCCCAGAAATTACATGATTCTTTTCCCTGAAGTATTCAACCCTTAACAGGAAAGACAACTGACACAGACTCCTAAGCTGAAGCAAAATTTGTTTTTGTTTTTAACCACATTTAATACCCAGTCCTTGATCTAGACTAAAGAATTTAGGAGCAGGAGAATTGAGAGATTTCCTCCTTTCACTTTTTATTTTTCTTTCTTGTTTGGTACACAATTGTGAGACTGTATCAGTGACTAAGGCCTCCCACACATGCTTGCAGGGCTGCTTTTCCTCATTACTTCATCGGCTTCAGGGTCTCAGGAGTTGTGTTCTAAGTCTCATGATGAACAACACTGTTGTCTGTGTGCTAATTCACACTTACCGAATGCTACTTTGCACTCCTCGTGTGCACACATCATTACACAGACCCAGACTTTTAGTGGTAACGCAGATAGCGATGAAACCCAAACGCACTGCTTGGAAGCCACGCCAACAATGCAAGGGGAAGGGAACCATAGCAGAGTACAGGTTTAAGGCCAAGGGAGGGACTGCATCCCAGTGGCAGGTTCATTAACTTGAGACCCGCTTTGATCCATCGCAGTGAACATGTTGCTTCACCTGCCAAAGCCAGGTGATAACTGCTCCTCAGCCTTCAACGGATAAGCATTGAAAAAAATAAAACCTGATCCAAGGCTATTTCCTCTCCATCTGTTGTGGAGTGAACTGGAGCTTATTAAGTGTCTAGAGTCTGCTTATTGGTCAGACCATTGACTCAAGCTGTGTTCACACTCTGATTCATCCTTCCCTAAACCCACCCTCCCCCACCTCTCAGCCTATTTTGAAAGGTTAATCTCTGGCTGCGATTGCTGGCAGTCTTCTGTTTTACTAAGCATGGCTCTTGTTTCCTTACTTTTTTTTTTTTATTATTAACTGGTAGCTGTCCAATTCTCCCCCTATGGCTGCCATGTGAAAGGCAAACACAAGCCTCTGAAAGCCTTGCTCCACTGGGTTAGGGCCATTCCGCAACACCGCATGGTGGGACCAGGAGTTGGCAACAGACAGACGTCCACCCCAAGGCTGTGCGACTAGTGGGAGGAGCCAGAGGAAGGCACGTCCTTCTAAAAGGTAGAGTTGTCCAACTCGCTGTATCCACATCTGGAAGATTCTACCTTACAAATAAACTCCTTCCTCTGGCCCTGAACGTTGTTATATTACACTGATTAACAGAGATATCAGGAAGTCTTTATGCATTAAAGAATGAGAAAAAGAGAGTGTGAGCTTTGAAGTTTGCGGTCCTCCCTTTCTAAGTGCGGATGGCTCCATCATTGTCATCTCATCTGTGACCTGGGCAAGTTCCTCCACTTCTTGAAGGCTCAGTTTTATTATCGTTGAAATGGAAATCACAGTGCAGCCTTCCCGGGGCAAAGGACAATGTTAAACAGGAGATGCTCATGACCTTTTCCTTAACAAAGTTCACCTGGCTTAAATGTATCTGTAGTTATGGGCCCAGACACAAGAAGAAGAAGGTACTATCAACCACTGCTAACTCAGGGATGCTGGCGGTCTTTGTTCCAACTGCAGCCCATTGAGAATCTGGCAAGCTAGAAAGTTCCTGCAGAGAGAACCTCTGAATCTATAGCAGCACTAAACATAACCTTGAAGGTATAAATAGATGTCATTTTCACAACCTGAGCTCAATGCCACATTCGCATTGGCCTGGTCTGTGGTCCAACCTGAGTCTTGAACCCATCCAGAATGGGCCAGGACACTGTTGTCTGAGCTCAGAGCAAGGGAGGCCTGTGAGCCTCAGTGAGTAGCTTGGCCGGAGGTAAGGACAGTAAACAGAATGTGTTGTATGCCATCGTCACTCATTGCTCACATGGATGTGTATACATACAAGCACACACAAGCACACACACACTCAGCATAAACCCATCTTCTAAGGAGACTCGGTTAGGTATTGGTTCTTCATTCATCAAACATTCTGTGTTTGATCCTCAGCTTTATTTCCTTCTGTCTCTGCCTTCCCAAGTTACAAGACTTCTCCAGGCTTTGTTTTTATCTTTCTAAGATGGGAATTATAATAGTTCCTACATCAGAAAGTTGTTTAAATTGTATGTATGTGCTACATACCATGCAGGACAAACTCTTTAATGAATATTAGCTATTGGTTTTATTTTTGTTTTGATTTTAGAAAAAGAAAGACATATCACAAGCCCAATCTGGAGCCCCAAGGCAAAGGATTTTCTGTTCAAAGACAAAACAATCATATTTCACATTCAGGGATTTGTTTCAAAATATCTGTGAGATATTAGTAAAAGTAAAAACATGAATACTCAAGAGACAAAAAGAAAAATAACCCAAAATGTTGCCTTTGCCTTTCTTTTAGTGATAGGCTTATGAGAATTTTTTTTTCTATTTCTCCAAATATCTGCAAGGAATGTGTATTACTTTTATAGTTGGGTCATTACTGTTACCAATATTTATGCCCACGATGGTCTGTGACGGTGCACATACTTCAGCCTCCCTCCTCTAAGTTCTTAATAATTACCTTTCTCTCTCAAGGCTATCTTTGATGGATTCTCTGGCTAAAGAGGGAATCAGATGACCAGGAGACTGCTAAATGCATTGTGTGTGTGTAGGTGTGTGCATAGGTGTGTGTGTAGGTGTGTGTATTTAGGAGCCTGTGAAGTTGCTGTTATTTCAATTTGTTGCTCTGTCTCATTTTTGAAATGTTAAAATAAAATACCAACATGTACAAAGAATCCACTCTCAAGAAAAATTAAATGTTACTATTGGTTTCAAGTATTTTGTTTATGTAAGTCAAACAGAATTTACAAATAAAGTTCAAGGTTCTTTTGGTTCCCTCTCCAAGTTCCATTTCCTTATCTCTTTTCAGAGGTGTGATTATTATGAATTTGGATGGTGCCCTTCAGCCCACATTTTTATATTTTATTTCTTGGTTGTTGTTGCTGGTGCTGGAAACTGGACTCAGGACCTCACATATGCCAGACATATGTTCCCCCACGATATGCTAAGCATATGTTCTACCACTGAACAACAGCCCTGTTCCCAAATTATTGGCATCATTATTATTATTACTGTTTTGCAGTGCTGGGGATTGAACCCAGGGGTTTATACATACTAGGCAAATACTCTACCACTTAACTGTACCCCTGCCCTCAGTTCATGTTTTTGAATTTCACGTGCATATATATATATATATATAATATATATATATATATATATATTCATGAACAACAGATATTATTGCTTTAAATGCCTTCTGGTGTTTAGAGTCTTTTATATCATATCTCTTTTTTTTGTGGCACTGGGGCTCAAACTCACAACCTTGTTCCTGCCAGACAGGCGCTTAAGCCACTGAGTCAAACTCCTGGTCCAATTTTTTTTTTGAGACAGTGTCACGCTATGTAGCTCCGGCTGGCCTTTCACCCTCATTGTAGCCCAAGCCGGGCTCAAACTCACAATGCTCCACCGACCTCAGCCTCCCGAGTGCTGGGATTAAAGGCGTGCGCCACCACGCCCGGCTATATCGTATCATTTTGAAGATTTATCATTTTACCTCAAATTACATTTTTTAGATCAGTGTAGTCTAAAAACATAACATAAACCATACATGTGACTTAAATTTTTCTAGTAGTCACATTGAAAACTAAGCAGGTGATATTAAATTTAGTTTATATTTTATTTAACCCAACACAACCAAACTATTACTCTAGCATATAGCTTTAATTACATTTCAAGTGCTAATGGATATCATATTGAATAGCAGGATTCTAGTTTTATTCCTTTGGATAACCTATTCACTTAATTGTTGCATAGTATTTTATTATGTGCATACACACAGCAACGACAACAAAAATTGACTTACCCATTGACTTATTGATAGAATATTCACTTAGTGATGGAAAATGAGACTTCCCTATTACAAATAATACTTCACTGGACATTTTACCCTTGTCCCCTGCTACACATATTCAAGAGTTTCTTGCTGAATACCTGGGAGTGGAATTCTCAGTTCGCAGAGTGAGTGTGTAATAGTACAGTTTTTGTCAGACTGCTCTCCATAATGATCATACCAACTTTTATTCTCTACCCCTGGATTAAGAATGTTTAATTGCATGCATCTCTTACTCTAGATGGCCATAATGATACACACTCCAACTTTTTAACTGAGAAACATAAACAGACTAACTTATTTCCTTTTAAATTAGGATAATAAAAATATCACATGCCTCATTGTTGTATTAGATAATACGCATACAGAAAGAAGTTATAGCCATGTCTATGAAATAGAAATTCCTCAATAAATGGAAACTATTGTTGTTGTTCTTATCATCATGGCTACAAGAGCTTATTCCACTCTATCTGCCTCTTATTTTAGAGAAAAAAAAATTTGAGTTTCCTATGATATGAACCAACGTCTCCAAATTTGTTAGCATGTCCAAGTCTAGAACTAAAGTCTTCTTACTCTCACTGCATGTGAGATTCCATCCCTTTCTCTGGAAATGTTACAGGAAATGTAGAGTTTAGTCAAGATCAAATGTCACAGTTCTTGAGAAATAGAACACATGTATCAGTTCATTTAATTGGGGCAACAACTCAGAATACTTTCCTCCTGCATCCTTATATTCAGTTGAAATTTTAATACTGTCTACTGTCACTACCAGCAACACCATTAATACCACCACAGCACCAGGACTACTATCTCACATCCTTCCAGTTGAGATCATACCTACTTCAACTGGAGTACGTAATGATGGTCAATCTTGTTTATCCCTCCAGAATACCTGGTGAGAGTAAATTAGATCCCAGTGCTTAGAAGAGATACATAAGCTTAAGTGATATGAAAGATACTAGAATTAAATATTACCTTAAATTCTGCTGAAATCTCCTTTACATTCATTGTGTGTATATTTTCCTTTGTGTTTTTGGATATGTCTATTATGTCCACTTTAATGTACTTGCCTGGAATGGCCAACATCAGGGTCCTCCTCAGATTGTTTGTATTGAATACTTTTTAAAAATTTTTTGTTATTGCCAATGTCTTTGTGCATCCAATGGTCAGATAAATAACTGCATTTATGCACTATACACCATAGAAGCTTTGGATTCTACTATGTTCTTCTGATGAATAACTAATCTTAGCAATAATTTCACTGCACTCTCCCAACTCTGACTGTCTTGTGGTGGGAAGTAGATTAACTCTGTGCCCCTCATTTGTCTTCTAGATAGTGTTATTTTTCAAAGGCCACCATGAGTTTTTCCTGGGCAGGAAGAGTTCAGGGTCCAGCCAAGGTTTCAGGCAGAAATGTACAGTATGTTGATGCTCGGTGTTTCCCCTTTTTTCATGCCCGTCCCTTTCAGGATTGCCCCTCTGATATTATACTCTACCTTTCCTAGACTGTTTCTCAGAACACTATATCCTGGACTGTACACTCGCAACCAGTAAGATGGTGGCTTCCAACTAACGCACGTGCACAAGGAAGAGCCTAGAAATTTTATAAATCATTCACAGAAATTCTCCATTCAAGGACAGATTTTCCTCTAGTTTTCAGTTTAGTCACCCTCCAGTTCTTTAATAAAATTGGAAAGTAATGGATTTCAGAGCAAAGAATCTGAGGCCCTCAGTCAATTTTGCTACCATAATTGGAGATCCGTGAGACACTTTCCCACATCTATTTTCAGTGATCTCCACAAGCTGACCCTCAACGCATACCTATGGGATATGTGAATGAATACCAGAATGAAGAACCTTGCCCAGGGGGAAGAACCGAATTGAAGCAGCTTCTCTAATTCCTGACATTCAGTTTCCTTACTGTTCCTTGACTATGCCTACTCTTTTCTGCTGTGCATTAGACTATGAACCAGGGAAATAAAATCAACTATGTGCCTCTGATTGGACTTCTGAGGCATGTTTATGTGCTTTCTACAACAGATTGTTCACACAGATTTTTCCCTTGGACCTGACATATAGAACAGAAAAGTTTACCCACCACCATGCATGGGAAACAGCGTTAACCACCGCATGCTGTCAGCTATATTAGGCATACAAAGTGAATTCTCTTCCTTTAATAGCAGTTGCAATAGAAAGAGGGGAAAAAGCCTCTGCTCATCCATGAAGACTCAGGGTGAGTAGGAACTCTGGATTCTCAGCGTGTGCCGTGCTAAGAAGAGCAATGCATTCCTGTAACCTCTGTTTGATACAATAATCAATAAAGTCTGGGGGATTTATGCAAAAAGGTTGAGTTTTACCACAAAATACAAACATCTAACTTGACCATCTCACAAGAAAAAAGCTCAAAAACAGAAGGGACATCTTAAACTAAGACTCTGCATGCAGCGCAACCAAAATAATAGAAACCACATAAAATTATTTTTAAATGTTATACTTTGACACTGATAGCTTGAGATCAAAGACAGCAGTTGCTCGGTTATCTGAGACATCTTTTTAGACATGTGGATGGCAAAAACAAACAGCTTTGTTCTTCGCAGTCAACATCTCCCCCAAAACCACAACAGGACAGTAACTCGCGGTCTGTCCATGGGGTAAGAAAGTGCGCTTACGCAAAAAACACCGGTGGTGCATTAGAGAATCTGCTGCAGTGACTTACATGATGCAGCATGGCCAAACTTCTACAAATAAATCTTCATTTTAAAACCCAAGGTCCTCTGTGCCGTGTAGTAGACGCATTGCTTTTTGTTGTCCTAGACCTGGCGTCAAGAGGAGCAGAACATCTCCGCACATTTGCCTGGGGTCTTCGAATTGTTTTGATCAAGAATCAGAAGGGTTACAGTGATTGAAGACAGGTGAGGAGAAAATGAAGCTAAAAGTGATGGTTACTCATAAAAGAAGGGATGGAAATTGGAATTCCCAAGTCCAGAAATACCAGCAGGTTTTGCACAGGGAAACAGCAAGTGGGAGAGAAACCAACTTGGCAGGATAAGGACAGGGAAGACAACAGCCTGACAGTGGTGGAGGTCATTTGGCGGCAAGGGTCGAAGGCTTGCTGGCTGCTAATTTTCCCTGATGTAGTTGCTTCTAATCCTTGTTTACATAAATTCTCAAATCATAATCTCTGTGGGTTAGTGGCCTTTAATCTTTTTCCTCATGCAAGTCTGGCTGGCTGGCTCAATCTGAATTCCAACCTCCAGTCACTAGGTAAGTAGTATCAGCAAATGACACTACCATGTAGATACAATATGCACTCGTGTTTGTCAGGCTGATGCCAGTAAGAATACCTCTGCTTTCATTCTTTGAGATGTCTTTCTGACTTCACCATGATAAAGTATTCTTGCTTTATGTGGTGGAAAGGGAAAAGTAGTTGGAATCAGACTAGAGATACCACACGGTGCTTCAAAGGCATAATGAGGCATGGAGACTGCCAACCTAAAGAAATACATAACTATGTGTAATTACTTCGAGCAGTTTCAGGTTCACAGCAAAATTAAAAGGAAGGTACAGAGATTTTCTCTAAGCCCAGCATGCGTACCTTCTTCCATTATCAGCATTGCTCACCAAACTGATGCACTGTTATGATTGGTGAAGCTGCGTCAACCCAGCGTGGTCACTCAGAGTCCGTGGTTTACATGGTTCACTCTCAGTGCTGTACCTTCCATGAGTTCAGACAAATATATAATGCTGGCTCCACCATGATAGCATCATACAGACCGTTTCCACTGACTGAAAACTGTGCGTTCAGCTTATTCATCCCTTCATTTCTCACCCCCAGCCTCTGGAAACCACTCATCTTTTTGCTATCAAAATCATTTTGCATTTTTCAGAGTGAAATCATACAGCGTGTGACCCACTCAGACTCCATCCTTTCGCTCAGTAAAGTGCATTTGTATTTCCTCAGCGTCTTTTCATGGCTTGATAGCTCATTTCATTTTAGGACTGAGAAATAGCCCGCTGCCTATGGCTACTGCACTTCTCTTGTAATTTCATCCATAGAAGGATGTTTTGATTCCTTCCAAATTTTGACATTTATGGAGGGAACTGCTATTAACAACTATGTGCAGGATTTTGTATGGACATCTAGTTTTTAACTCCTTTTGGTAGATACCAAGGAATGTGATTTCTGGATTATATGGTAAGGGTGTTTTTAGTTTTGTTTTAGAAAAATGAAAGGGAAAGAAAGTGCTCAAAAGGAACGAACAACTGGCATAAGGGAAAGGAGAAAAGAAAGAAGGGAAAAGATTATATATATATATATATATATATATATAGAATATGGATACATAAATATATGTGTGTATATACAAGGTAGATAAATATACTACTAATCTCTGTTTATCAAAAAGAACAGCTGTGTTTTCCTTGTCTGATTGTTTGATCCTTTTTTCATGCCTAACTCTTGTAATCTAAGCACCTACTTTCAAGATAGCAATATTAACTAGTGTTAATTTCGTATCTTTTTTTAAAAATTCTGTATCATTTTTATAAATGTATGTTTTATAGATAATGACTTTGTGTTGCATCTAACAAGTTACAGCCATACCCAAAGTCATTAGGATTTTTTATGTTATCTTATGAGAGTTTTACATGTTGTTTTATTTTATGCATAGGATCCATTCTGAGTAAATTTTTGTGAAAGGTGTAAGTGCTATGTCTAGACTAATTTTTCCTGTGTATATTCAGTTGTTCTAACATCCTCTGCTGAAGACCAGCAAGTGAATTGCCTTTACTCCCTTGTAAGAAAAATCAGTTGATTATATTTGTGTGAATGTATTTCCGGATTCTCTGTTCAGTTCTACTGACCCTTGTGGCTAGTCTTTCACCAGTACCACACTGCTTTTGGTACCATAGTAAGTCTTAAAATTGGGTAGCTCCAGTCTCCCACCTCCACACGGCTGCAGTGCTGTGTTGATATATACAATAGTTTGGGGATTGTTTTGATGAATTAATTTCTTTATCATTATGAAATGAGCTTATTTATCACAGGTAACACATGTGGCTTTGCAGTCTACTTCATCAAATCTTAACATGGCCACTCAAGCATTTTTTTTACTTGTGTTAGAATGATGTCTATCTTAACTTCCTTTTAACCTTTTTGTGATTGTATATTTATAGTGCACTTCTGGTAGGCAGTATATAGTTCTGTCTCCCTTTTTATCCAATATGAAAATCTCTGCCTTTTAATTTTGATCTTTAACTTACATTTTATATGATTATTAATATGATTTGCTTATAACTATCATGTTTTCTATTTGTTCTACTGTTCTTTCATCATTTTTCTGTTTTCCTGCATTTTTAATTTTTATGATTCTATTTTAGATTCTTTTTGGAATGCTTATTCTCTCTCTCTTTTTCTGTTTTCCTGCATTTTTAATTTTTTATGATTCTATTTTAGATTCTTTTTGGAATGCTTATTCTCTCTCTCTCTCTCATTTTATTTTAACTAACTTCAAATGACATTTTATTCTAACTTCAAAAGACATTGTTCCACTTTGTGTAAAGGATAAGAACTTTTCTTTTCTTTCTTTTTTTTTTTTTGTGCTGGGAATTGAACTCAGGACCTCACACTTCTTGGCAGGTGCTGTGCCACTGAGCTATATCTCTGGCCCTGGAACTTTCAACAGTATATTTCCACTTTATCATTCCTGGACGTTGTACTTTTTGTGGTAAGATTTTACTTTTATATATTATATAAACCTAGTATTTTATATTATATACATTCATATTTTTATCTAGCAGTAATTTTCTTCTGCCCAAAAGACTTTCATTAAATTTTATTATACTGTAGGTCTGCTAGTGATGAGTTCTTTTAATTCTTTCATGTATGAGATAATCTTTCATTTACTTTTAATTTGAAAACTATTATTGCTTGTTATAAAATTCTGGGTGTATAGGATTTTTTCCCTTTAGCATTTTATATACTTTTAGTGATTTAGTACTTTACACTTTCATTTGTACTTTATACTTAATGTTGCTGTATTGTTCTCACTTGCTTTATTTCCCAGAGAAATTTTCTGAAATCTTTTATCTTTGTCTTTCTGTACTTTGTCTATGGATGCTTTTAAGATTTCCTCTTTGCTTCCAGCCTTGAGTAGTGTGCTTTTGGTATTGTGTTCTTCATGATTATGTGCTTATGATTAACTGAACTTTTTGGGTCTACAGATTTTAGATTTTAGCAAATTCAATAATTTTGTGTTCAATATTTCCGCAAATATTAGTCCTGCCCTTTCCTCTTCTCCTTCAAATACTTTAATTACAGAATATTAGATCACTTGACTGGCCTCACAGCTGCTTATGTTCTGTTCATTACGTTTTACTATTTTCTTGTGTTTTATTTTGGATAGTTTCTGCTATCGATGTCTTTGAGCCCACCTATTTCTTCTTCAGTTTTTAATTTGATGTTATCCTATTCAATATATTTTTCCTCTCAGAACTTTTAATTTTCATTGAAGTTGTGAGTCTTTTTATAACTTTCATATCTCTATTTAACTTTTGGTATATATGAAATACATTTATTAAAAGATATTTTCATGTCTTTGGTTTTTAATTGTAATATATGTGTCAGTTCTCAGCTGGTTTAGATTGATTTTTTTCCTTATTAAAGATCATAGTTTCCTGATTCTTTTCATGCCTGGTAATTTTTATTATATCCCAGACATTTTCTTGGATTGTGGATATTCTTATTTATATAAATACTTGGAGCTTTACTCTGGGAAGCTTTGAAGTTACTTAGAAACTATAAATGCTTGGATAGCTTTTGAGTATTGATTTTATGACTAACAGAGTAGAACCATAGCAGTGCCCTTTAAATGGCCAACTCATCCTCACTGTTAAGGTAAGACTCTTCTGAGTACTTTATCCCTATTAATCATACATTTTTCCAGTACTGTTGGTGGGAATTATATCTATGTCTGTGTGAGCACACTGTACTTTTATTGGCCAACTTTCCCATTGCTGGAACAAAACACTTGACATCCACAACTTTAAAGAGGAGTTTATTTTGGCTCACAGTTTCTAAGGTTCCAGTTCATTGTAATCTGGTTCAAGGGAGAAACATCATGGAAGAAGGGTCTGATAGGGGAAAAGTTCACCTCATGGTGGCCAGAAGCAGAGCAGGAAAGAGCCCAAAGACCAAATATGGTCCCCAAAGTCAGGTTGTGATGACCCCGTTCCTCCAACTAAACTCCACATTTTAATGCCCCATTCGTCACTGAACTCACCAATTGCTGAATCTGTTCATAAGGTTCATGCCCTTACACCCAATCACCTCTCCAGGAATCTTAATCCAGTCAAGTTGACCGTCAAGATTAACTAACACAGTGCTCATCACTTGAGTTGTATTGGTAGCTATTTCCTCAGCCTTGAGTAGTTTTCTCATATATATGCTGATGAATACATATGAAAATAACCAAGATCATCACCACAACATGGACCCATATCAAACTTTTCTAATTCTCTGGCAATATATTCATCTATAAGGCAATGTGCTATTATGATTGAGTATTTTATTACTGATTCTCAAATTTACTTGTAGGTTTCATTAGTATGACTTCAAATAACTGGTAGATTCTTTGTTGTAAGGAAGAAGTTGATTCTGCTCTGTACTTTTGTTCTGGATCCCTAGGAAAATCCTATTGTTTGACTACTAGGCATGGTCTGTAAGCTGAGGTGAAGGTTTGGAGCTGAAATTCTTGAGAGAATAACAGGTTTTGGTAAGCGAATTTGAATTGAGAAAAAAAGTAGAGAGGAAAGAGTTGTCTGCAGGGGAGAAAGTATTATCAAATTTTTCTGTGAATTATCTCATAACCTTCAGTTTTAGCTTTGTTCCTCGAAATTTTCCATTTGGAAATTATTTTTTATGATCACTACACAATGTTAAATCTGACTTATAGATGCAACAGGCTGAAAATAGAGGCTTCCCAGAGATG
Organism: Dasyprocta punctata; assembly: GCA_004363535.1. Classification (NCBI taxonomy): domain Eukaryota; kingdom Metazoa; phylum Chordata; class Mammalia; order Rodentia; family Dasyproctidae; genus Dasyprocta; species Dasyprocta punctata. The sequence goes on along the minus strand of RJWM01041587.1, from coordinate 1,013 downwards.
ATTAGGCATATTCTGGCTTCATATTTCATTAAAATAATGGTTGTATACAAATGACTGAAATGATTTTTTCTAAAATGTAAGAAATGAGGGTTTACTTTCTGCAAAAATTGATGAGTTGGCATTTAGATGCTGAGCAACTGTTTATTCAGGATTTAAACTAAGAAATTAATCAAAAAAATTTTTTAATTATGTTTTCCAGGCCTTTTCTTTCCTTTGAACCCAGACAATTGCATCTTCGTAATGTGGTAGGTTCAAAATTCCTCTCCGAAGAGACTTGGACCCAGAGAAACATCCTTCAGTTGCCACATGTTTCAGGGTTATGTTACAGTTTCTATCTGAATGTTCCCTCAAAGACTTACACACACGTAGGTAGGGGTTTGAGGAGGTGATTGGATCATGGGGATGTGATATTGCAGATTAATCCATTGGTGAGTTTTTAGCCAAATGTGATGTTAGGAGATGAAGCCTGGTTGGAGGTGGTAGGTCCTGGAGGTGTGGCCTAGAGCAGTTTCTCTCTTTCCCTCTTCCTTTTGGTTCTCTCTCTCTCTCTCTCTCTCTCTCTCTCTCTCTCTCTCTCTTTCTCCTTCCTAAGTGCCTTGTCATGGGGACCTATTCCTTGGCCATGGCCTTCTGCCATGCATCCTGCCTGGAAGCCACCAGACTATGACTGAAACCTCTGTACTGTAAGCCAAAATAGACATTTCCTCCTGTGCCAGATACTATGTCCTAGCAGTGAGATAAGTGACAAAGACAGGTTTTTAACAAAAAAAAAATGTTTGGTTACTATTTTGCTCACTCTCCTACAAGGTCATAGGTGAGCCTTTGTGGAGGTGGATGTATTTAGGGTGTTGGATGCTGGGTTCAAGGATACAATGCTAGGATTAAGGAAGTGTGTGAGTGCTACCTGTCCTAAGGGTAGGTAGCCTGGATAAGACATAAGGGTCAGGAAAAGAGTCGCCACTTGTCCCTTGCTGCTTACTACTTCATGCTTTACTGCCATCTGCCTGCCACGG
>RJWM01041586.1:0-14805 GCA_004363535.1 Dasyprocta punctata | reverse complement strand
AGAGATCCTCCACTCTCACCCCTGGAGCATTCATGGGGTCGCTGCCTCCAGACTGAGCTGGCTACACATGGGGAACCTCCAAGATAGCCGCTACAGTGCCTGTGGTAATGGAGCTCAGTCCAAGCAGTTTCCACGTGTCTCCACCCAGCTAAGAACTCTGGAGGAAGCCGGGAGGAGTTCTGGTTCTGGGCTTATCTGGACTGACTTCAAAATGGTTCCTGGCCAGTCGCTGTTCTCTGTGGGAAGATCGAATCATCTGCACTCACTGCCAGCCAGGTCAGTATACCAGGTCCGCAGCTCCCATCCACTGCCACTCCCCTCCAAAGCTGCCTCACTCTGCAGAGGCCTCCAGGGTCACCAGCCAACACGTCACCTTGATCACCTGTCCACAGGTTCCAACAGAGCCTCTCATACAGTGAGTTCAGCTCTGGGCAAAGGTGTTGCCAGCTACTGTCTTCTTCTTCATTTAAATTTTTCTTTATACTCTTTCTGTGGGCTTCAATCCTCACTTTAGATTCTTCCTGGGTCCAGGGGATACATTTCCTTCCTTCTTGTCTTCCCCACAATGCTATATTCCAGCATCTGGAATGTATCTCTCAGAGAGGCTGTTTATTCTGCTGCTTACTGTTATGCCATCTTCCCAGAAACTCCAGGTCTTGTTATTCTTAAGAGATCTTTCCTTTCATGTTCACTAGCCATGATCCTTTCTTCAAGGTCTGACAGTCTATCTTCAGTTTCATTCAAGCACTTTTTCCAACTTTCAATGGAATTTTTAATTTCCTGGCTATTTCTTTTTGTCTGTTTCATGCATTCTCTTTATTTCCTATATTGTTCATTCTATCATTTTCCTATGCTCCTATATTTTTAAATTTGTGTCTTCTCTAGCTATGCTGAGCAGTTACTTCATTAAGTTTGTCTGTTCCTTTTTTTGCGTGAGAAATTATATTTTTAACTGATTTCCACTGTAGCCTCATGGAATTGTTTCTTTACTTCACTTGCTATGTTTTCCAATATATCAGGTGTGTGTCTTTCAGTTTCTTCCATGTTGACGCTTTCTGTAATTGTTCTGGGTGGGCTAGGAATTTGAGATTGCATTTTGGGTTTTTGTCTTGTTGTTTTTCTGGTTCTATTCTGTGTGTCTTTGTCCCTAAGCAAAACACAAGTTTACCTAAGTTACGGCCTGTTGTTTCACATTTCTGTCTTTTCAGTCTTGCTAGTCTCACCTGTGCATTGTGTGCACCCTATTCATGGTTCTACTGTGTGACTGGTGTTCCTCAAGTCATGCATTGTGTGGTGTAGAGTAGAGGCCAGTCATTTGAATTCCTGCTGCATTCCAAGTTGGTGAGTCCTATATTCTTCCCATGCTGAGCAGCCAAGGGGTACTGATGTGAACCAAGCATTGGCTCATATTGTTAGTGCTACTTCAGGCATTTTTCCAGGCTTCAAGGCGCACCTGTCTATCATGTATGCCTTATCTGGGGAGCTGTTGTGTCACTGGGGATCTTACAGGCCAGCACAGTCTCCTGCATGGAAAGCAGGCTCACCCATGAGGTCACAGACCCAGTGTGGTCCATGGGATGTATGAGTATTTATGTTAGTTGATGTTGCTACTGTGTAAATAAGTGGGTCACAGAACCTGCCTTTTTTTCTCATTGATGAACAAGGTGGTTTACACTGGCCAGACCAAGGTGCTGGCTACAATGTAGTCTTAGTCAATGATTGGCCTATGGGTTTTTAAATCAATTCTGACCACCACAACCAGGTTGTATGACAAGAAGTGCACATGAAAGATCATATTTGGCCTGATTCTAAGACGATCTTAGAAAACATGATTTTTGCAAGAATGAGAATACAAGTGAGTTTCCACAGTGGTTCAGTTTTCAAAAAGATTGAATTGCATTTAGGTGAGCTACTTAACGTATCCATCCTTGTGTGATGGTACTCTAGTGTTCCCTGTTTGAATTTGTTCTGTGATCTTCTCTGGTTGAAATCATAAGGAAGACCCTATATCAATTATGTGCACACTTTATGATTTGTACCTGCCTTCTCCCTGCTGCTGTGAGATTAGATCTGTAAGATTCATGGAAAAAATTATGAGGCCATAAAGTGACGATGAGGGGCCACATTCTTAAGTGTGGATTTTTTCACTGTGAATATCATTAATGAATCGGTGGTGTTGAATAATGGTGCAACAAAACAGCAAAATAAGATTTAAACTCCTTCCATACTAGCTTCATATTTATGTTCTTTTATGATCCATATTTTTGGAGAAGCCACTTTGGGGGGTCACATTTCCTCTCTCTGTGAACACAGATATTAGTTGGATCCTATGAAAAAGTGCTCCAAAGTCAAGGAATGGAACCATAAAGGTATTAGAATGGGCTGATTTTTAAATTTGACTTTTTATGGAGATGGTCTTCAAGTTTTCCATGTGCGCACTTTATGAATATTTATTTTTCCCCTATTGACACCTTAAAGAACTGCTTTCTGTGTAGAGATGCCATAGGACAAGCTATAGATACACTTCAATCTGAGCTCATTTATATGTTTCTCAAACTCTACCAAGGCTATTATCAAGGTAGAAAAGTATGTGACATCCAAACCACAACTGTTGCCAAATCTGCACGTGCCAGTCTGAAACTTGTCCTTGAATCACAACATGGATGAATAAATACATTTCTCATTTACAAAGAGAGTCCGCTGTGTATTCCATCAGGTGTTCACAAAGTAAAAGCTGGTATAATCCTTACAGAGTCCTTACTGCTGTGTATGTAACCTGTAGTGACACCATCACTACAGGTTGTCATTGGTAGCATTGTACTGGGTTCAGCCTGACCACTCAGATTGGTATTGTATTCTTTCCTTTCATATGCCTTGTTCTTAAACATTGAGGAATCCTGAGAGATGGGTATGTTTCTGAAGGATGGCTCTCTCTACCTTGCTATGTGAGTTTCTTTAGTGGTGCTGAAGGAAAATACCAACAAGTGATACAGATTGGTGCCGATCTCAACTCCAACTACTCATTTCCTTTTTCCTTAAGGTAACCTGTTGTCATCAGAATCCTGAAGATAAGCCTGAACTTTCCATGTTGGTGGCTGAGGCACAGAAAATAACCCCTGCTGTTTTAACAATCCAAGATGATTGATTTTTCTTCAAATGTTACAATGAAAGCACATCCAGATATCGGGATGCTCACCTAGCTCAACTCACCAACCTATGTGAAAGCTCAATCTATGTACAGTATTATGCTAAGGAGTAGTGACATATCAGTGAATAATACCTGGTTTATTTTATTGGCAACATCAGGATCTGGTGAATGAAGTAAAGACAGAAACCAGCAATGGTGAAATTCAGTGGAAAGGACAACAAAAGAAACGTGGAAGAGTGATAGAATTTGCCCAGAAAACAATAACTTTATTTGATGGAAGAAAATGGTGATGGAAAAGTATTAGATATGGGTTTTGACCAAAGTTAAAGGTGGCTAGGGGTCTAGAACTGTGATCAGAAGACTTTAGAATGAGAAAATTCCATGGAAAAAGATCTGTGGATAAAACTTGTTTAGAAGGATTAAAGATACATATTGCAAAATGTGACCAGTCATGGAGATAAGGGCAGGTTAGAAAATATTGAATCTTCACAAGTTCAGTTTCCATGAGAATGAATACTGTGAACTTTGTTTACATGATGGCATTCTACATAGACTAAAGTCCTAGAAATTCAAAGTCCAGTGTCTTTCTTTCATTGCCAATTGGCAAGCTGGAATGGGAACCGGATGACTTCAAAGCTGGTATTGCCCAACAGGACCTTCTACTGGCTGGAGGTCTTGTCCCACCTCCTGCCCCAGAGCATATACATTCCAGGTTTTCTCAGTGATTTAAAAATAGTGGAGGTCTGCTTGTGCCTCCCTGAAAATTCAAAGGCAATTTCGGAGCAAAAATTGGTAATGGACCTGATCTGGAACTTTTCCATGGAAACCTGGATTTTCCTGGCTCTCAGTCTCCTATTTCTCTATGTGTGAGTAATTGTCCTTACTCCTGTTCCCTCTTCTCCTAATTCCCCATACTGATATTTTGAACCTCTTCCTCCCATTTCCCTATTTCTATGTCTATAAGGAGAAGCCCAAGAGTGTTCCAAGTGTGAGATGATTGACTCTCAGTTTGAACTTAGAATAATGTATCAGAAGTTTACAAACTACTGACACCATGTGAACTGGGAATCTCACTTCTAGTCACAGGTTTCAAAATTCTAGGATGGACAGTTTGCTGCATACCTGTCCTAATAACTTTGCCTTGCTTTTTCTGTCTTTTGGGAGAAATGAGTGGAAGTCTTGTGTTCCCTTCCATTCCCTATCCACAGAATGCTGTACACAGGTCTTCTTGATGCACCCCAGATTTCATAGGAAATTCTGGCCACACTTTTTCCTCTTGCAGTGCTTGCTTTGGCAAAACATATACTTTTCACCCTTATTTATGATCCTCCCTTGGAACTCCTCTCCTGCCTACATCTCAATGGCTCCAGCCAGAAGTATCCACAACTACTTAAATTTTAAATCAAATGTTTCTGGAATGAAGCATTAAATCTCTATACAAACCCTGAAGAGAGATTGGGGAGCCCACTTGTTCCTTCCTGAAGTATACTTTGAGTATCCTTCACACAACCAGTCTTTCATGTAATATTTTGGTTTCATTCTATGATATTTTATGAGATTTACAAAATTTGCAAAGAATATTTTGCACCTATATTGCCTTCATACCATCCCTCTAGAGGAGGAAAAATGTGTCTTTTTAAAAATCACTCAATTATAAAATGGTCACTTATTTTATGTTGCATGATGCAATTATTGCTATCAGTTAGAAGGTTCGTGAACTCTAGAAGGTCCCCTCTGCTGTACTGGTATACAGTAGGGCATATTAAAGATGTTATACATAGCATACTTTTATCCACACTTTTTTCATTTTCCGCTATGGGGATAATTTGTAAAACTTAGCAGCTCTGAGGTAATGTGGTTGCCTGTAGCTTCTTTACTTAGTCTCTCTTGTTTTTACTGTCTATCTTCTGTCACTCATACTGTAAAGGAATGCTTTTCAAGATTCAAAAACTATCTGTGGGTAGCTAGACATGACATACCAGAATGTATTGCTCTGGGATGCACCTGATTACTGGGTTTTGTACAGAAACAGTTGATGTAAAGCCTCTGTATGCTAGTGATTTTGTGATTCAACTTTATAGACAGTAAGCCTGCTTGTCACTAAATTTTTGAGTTGCATCATCTTGTGGCCCAGATTCAATGAAGAAAGGAACAGCCTGTATATCTGTTCCTTAGTTATTCATTCTTCCACATAGTCTCTTTCAGGTAACATAAGCAACCTTATAGCTAAAATCAATAAGATTGTGGACAACAGATACTTCGGTGTCTCTCAGTCATTTATATTTGTTTGACACCAGTGGAGGCTTGAATTCTTCTTTCACTCTGTAGAAAGACTACCAGCAGTTTTTTCTGGGAAGGCAGGTTTCGGAAATGCCGGATACTAAAGGAAAACATGGTCCATGGGAACATAAAAGCATTAAAACATTTAAACAACCTGTAAATGCAATGTTATTACAGAATCTCCATGACCATGTGTCTCTGATTAGGTAGATTTAAATGAAATTTTAGTATTGAAGGAGAAAAATTTCACTTTTTCCCTAGAATGTATGTACATCCCTTCCTCATGGAAATGTGATTTTCCTAACTCATTATCAGCAAAAGAAATATCTTGGAAAAATTCCAGCCTTAATTGTATGGGTGCACTCACATTTCTGTGAGTTTATCAGCATTGACTGTAAGCTTTAGAGTATACAACCAGCTGATTTAACTAAGTTTTGTCAGTATTATAAAATCTCTGTGGAGGTATCATGCGAGATAGTGAGTGAACGTACAATTTTTTTCTTGCAGGTTTACTGTTGTTTATCACTTGTGTGGTACCTTCATGGCTTGACAAAATTCCCAAGTTACTGGCGGGTATACTCATATGTATGTAAAGTCCCAATCCCACTGACTTGTGTTTCTGTTTCATTTTTTAGGTATGGAACCTACACACATGGACATTTTAAGAAGCTGGGAATTCCTGGTCCAAAACCTCTGCCTTTTCTTGGGAATCTGTTGTCCTATGGCAAGGTGAGCTGCATTTGTGGATTTTTTTTCTTCTTCTGACTGACAACACATGCCTAGTTACATTCACAACAGTTGTCTTGCAAAGAAAATTCTGAAGTTTCTGGCTTCCAGAAACCATGTAGAGAACGCTAGAAGCAGAGCTAGGTTTTCCCTGAAGCTCTGTATTCAACACTGTGGAGTCTGAAGTTTGCCCCAGTAACACAACAAAAATCTCTGGCAGGTCAGCAATGGATGCTCAGGATATGGATTTCAGATAATGGAAGCACTGAAGGAGGGCTTTTCTTTTTGCCTAATACATATTTTTTGAAAGCTCAGTTGTAATTTATCAGCTTTAGAGAGCTGCTTGTGAGGGTTACCTTGTAGTAGCTCATGCACTTGTGCACCACAGATTCCACTTTTCCAGTTCATACCACAGTTCATGGGTAGAATTTCATTTTCTTTTTACTGAATAGTCCTGGATTTTCAGTTCATTACATTGTCTAAGTGTTCTACATTGGAAAATTGGCACATATTTAAATTTCATCTGAAGCTCCTCAATCACCTTAGGTTAATCCCTTGGCTTTAATCCTGGGTTTCCTACCTAGTACATCTTTCAGGTAATTCTGGTGTAGAATGAAATCCTTCTACTTATTTTTTCCTTCCAAGACAGCACTGTATATGTGATTCTGTACAGGGAATGAGCATAACTTAGAAGGAGTCTTTGTTACAAATCTGCTCTGCAGTTGGCCCAGGTCCTGGCACCTCATAGAGTTTCCCTGGCCCACATGCAAAAGACCAGAAGCAGACACTGAGTGCAGACTTCTCCTTACACACATTTCTTTCCCAAAGGATCTGGGCTTATCCATCAGACTATATACTCATAACTGAGGGCTCTGCCTATGTACTGACTCAAAATCTCCCAATGCATCTCCCTCCAAAAATGCAGTCTGTAACCTCATTATTCCTACATCAGCTATTTAACTTGTGCATCCCCAAGTCTACATTTCTGGTATATTTTTGCATAATTAAAATTCACATGTGCAACTTTACCTGCAGGGAGCCTGGATTTTACATCACAGAAGTACAAACTTAGAGCAAGTATTTAATTTGCTGTTTATGTGTAGATGTGGCATCTCTCCATCTTTCTATGTTGAGCTGAAGCACCGAGTCATTTTCTCAACTGACAACATGCTTCAGGCATACATGAATGTGCTAGATTGAAAGGGACCACTGCTAGAATAAAAGTGGTCAGTTCAGTGCTTCCCAATGCCACCAGTATACTACAGAAAGCTCATGCGACCTATAAAAAGGATAGTAAATGGTCAGAAAAAAGACGCATATCCAAGGGAAACTCATTCGCTGTGCCCATGTGTCCAAGGAGAGGATGATTAAGTGCTCTGTAATTATCTTTTTTTTTATTATTTTAGGTTTTTGAGACAGGGTCTCACTGTAAAATTCATGCTGACCTCAGACTCACAACAATCCTCCTGCTTCACCTCCTTATTGTTGAAATTAAGGCGTGCACCACCAAACCTGAAAACTCCATAATTTTAGAGACAACACATGCATAAGTAAAAACTCATGGAATTTCTTAGCTTTCATAGACAAGAATAATTCCTTTGAAAAGTACCGTATGTGAGAAAAGTCGATAGTGACTCTACATTCTGCATTTCATATATCTCCTCTCTGTTTTCTCCTTTCCCTTCAGATGTCTCTAAATGCAACTTTCCTTGACCTGCCAGTGAGGTATAGTCTGAATTAGTGAATTTCCATGTATTGATTCCAGAATTAGACATGCATCCAGTTTATTCTGAATAGTGATCAATTCAAAGTTTGTTTTTCATCCCAGGGTGCATGGAAGGTTGATGTAGCGTGCTATAAAAAGTATGGAAAAATTTGGGGGTGAGTATTCAAGAAAACTTACAATGGGTAGACTTGTGATACTGCAGGTATTAGAAAAATGTCAGCCACAAGCTCTTGGAATGCAGCTGTGTATTGAGAATTTTTCGGAAGCTTATCATGTCAAGGATCCCAAAGACCAGCAAATGTTAAGGTCCTCAATGTAATTAGATTGAGGACACTGGCAGTTACTGTTTTTTTCAGGCACCAAGTTGGATATACAGGAATTTCAGTCTCTGTCTCATTCTTCTGCCTGTGATGTAGAAACATAGGAAGTCACTAAATCCCTGCATTCCTCTGTGGGATTGTGTCCATAGTGATTTTGCAGAGAGGCCTGAGCCATGTACCACTACTCTTCCCTTTCAGAGACCCTGGAAGTCTACAAAGTTATGAAAGAAATGTAATCATGTACTTTGTCCTTTAAGCACATAGGAGAAAGCTTTGCATTTTGTTACCTTTTCATCTTCACTTATCAGTTCGCAGAATCCCCAGGACTAGTCACAGTTTTCCACCGATTTCCCAGAGCCTATAATAACCTTGTAATACAATGGCAAGAAAATACAACGTTGGATATTCACCAATACAATCTCCACTGCCCCATGCAACATTTAGTATTTATGAACACTTGATAGTTTGTCTTTAACCTTGTAATAATATGATATCATTTGTGATATTAAAATCAATTAATTTAAATTTAACTTTTATTTTCCAAAAATTGGAGTTTGAAATGTGAACCTTGCAAACACTACACAATCACTGAATTACACTCAGAACTTTTACATTGATATATTTTAAACATAGAAAAAGCTTTGTATTGGCAATAACCATGTATACTCCATCTGAACTTAATAGTAATACCAAGGTTATTTAAATTATGATCTTGTTGAGAGTTGTTTTGTGTTTAATGTCTGTTTCTTATTTGAGCTCATTATCCTTCATTCTGTGAAGAGTTTAGTGGACTCTGTGTTCAAAAATCTTAACTTAAACCTGGAGCTATAGCTGATGTGCATGGTCAACCAGGCATGCCCATTCTATAGTATCAAAGGAATCAAAGTCTTGGGATTCCTGGGTAGGGGACCAGTTGTGCAATCTGACATGTTATGTTCAATCACCTCTGTTTTCTTAATACAGGTTATATGAAGGTAGACAACCGACTTTATTTATCTCGGATCTAGACATGATCAAAACAGTGCTTGTCAAAGAATGCTATTCTACCTTCACAAACCGACGGGTAGGCATTCATATTATGAAAATGTAAACCTGTCTTACTTATTCAGCTTTGAATCTGAAATAATTATATATTCGTCATAAGTTTTGAAAACAAGAACAGGAAGTTTACATCCACACTTTATGCTGGTTTTCCTCCTCATAGTGACTTGCACATAATTGTAACATTTTCCTGTCCATATGGTTTAAGGAGATTGGCACAGATGAAACCCATGCAGTGTATTGACATTTCCTCAGTTTAATCACGGCATCACTTTACGTGTGTATGTGTGTGTGTCAGACAGACAGAGAGAGAGAGAGAGAGAGAGAGAGAGAGAGAGAGAGAGAGAGACAGAGACAGAGACAGAGACAGAGACAGAGACAGAGAGAGAAAGAGAAAGACTGAGAGAATGAGAGACTGAGAAAAATAGAGTGCTTGTATCGCTATGTGTATCTCCGTGCAAAGTCATCACAGGTGCGTATTCATGTAACCATGAACACAGTCAAAGCACAGCCTTGTTCCTTCATTGTAAGGTTGTTCTTGCTAGTCTTTTATACACACAAGGTTAGCTTGTCTTTCATGTTAACACAGCAATGAACAGGGAAAAAATTTTAAACTTTTAGGAGACCAATTTTTTTTATTTTTCTTTATATGCATTGTACTTTTGGTGTTAAGACTGACAACGGTTTGAACAGCAGTGCTATAGAATTCTTTGGTACAAGTTATATATCTTTAGGCAGTCTTCCCTCCATTGTATTCCTTTTGCACTATTATCAAAAAGCAACCCCTCCATTGTCTCTCCAGGATCACATTGTCTTGATTATTGTGGATGCATAAAAATCCTAATGTCATGGTGAGAGATCTTTCCCACCTTATTCTATTTAGCAGAACACTTTTATTCATTCATGGCCCCTTTCCTTGCCATCCAAATGCAGAATAAACATCAAGGCATACAAAATTATTGGTGAGATTTTGATAAAGATGGAATTAAATTGATAGATAAATATTGGGACAATCATTATCTTTACTATTTTTAGCCTCCCAGTTCGTAAACACAGTATGCTTTCCTACCTCTTTGATTCTTTTCATCAGCATATTGTAATTTTCAGCATAGAAACAAATTTTATCCAAATTTTAGAATGATTCCTGAATATTTTATTTTCCTTGTAGTATTTTAAAATGTACTGCATTTTTAATAGTTTTCACATATTGTTTTTATATGTAAAAGTGGTGGAATTTTGTGGTAACCTATTACCTTGCAACATTGCTGAACTTGCTTTGCAAGTCTTTTGGTATATGTTTGAAAACTTCTCAACTAATCATGGTATTATATAAAAATAGAGCCATGTATATTTTCACCTTTCTAGTTTCTATTGTTTGTATTTATTTTTAATATTTTATTGCAATGGTTAGGACTTCCCACATGGCTCTGAAGTACAATGAAGAGAATGGTCATTTTTGAATTGCTCAATATAATAACGGGAAACATTCATGCTTCTCTGTTAAGAGTGACATTGAGATTTCACTTTTAGATTGTTTTATTAAGTGGAGAAAGTCTCTTTCTTCCTAGTTTTTTGAGCTTTTGTCATCAAAAGAATGTTGAGGGATTTCCTTTCAGAAAAAACATGCTTATGAGTGATGGCAAAAAGTCATAAGCAGGGAAATACCATATTTTTCTTTCTTTCTTTGCATAAGGATTAAGGGCCAAGACATTCATTTAATTACACTGCTCATTTGAGTATCAAATAGAAACCTCCCATTTTCTATCCTGCTGATGTTGTAAACAGATGTAAATTTAGGACTGGTTTGAGTCATCATATATTTTGCCAAGGTCACCTACTATCTGTCATCTGTCTATTCTAAAAATGGAAGGTCTTGAAGGATACAAGAGGACTTGTTCCTGTGCATTCTCCAGAAAATTTATTGTAAAAATATGAATTGGCATGACACTGGAGACTGCAATGTAGAAGTTGAAACAATAACAAATGTCTGTATGTCCCCAACACTTGCAGAGGAGTCTAGATACTTAGAATAAGTATTTATTTATCTAGCATGGAGCCTGTCACTTGATAGACAGCCAATACATATTTATTAAACCGGTGATCAATGCCCAATAAATTTTCTACAAATGTGCAGTTTCTAAACTTCTTTACAATGAGATGTCTTTTACTTTGAACCCTAGGCAATTCGTCCAGCTGGCATAATGATAAAATCAGTCGCCTCATCTCAGGATGAACAATGGAAGAGAATACGGACGCTGCTGTCTCCCACTTTCACCAGTGGAAAACTGAAGGAAGTAAGCATACAAGAGGGTTTTTAATTGGAAATTTAAAGAATGAATCTGTGGAAAAGTAGAAAGATCTTAGTCTCTTTTGCCAGTGTAGCCCTCCGCAGATGATCTACTAAGAATGGCCTTTTCTTCTTATGACCTTGGAGACATTACATTTTCTTATCAAATGCTATATATGGCTTCATGACTGGGACTGTCTTATATTTTTGGGATTTCATGTGTGCATTCAGCTGCAGTTGATGTTGTTTCTTTTGCTTAGATGTTCCCCATTATTGAAAAATATGGAGATGTGTTGTTGAAAAACCTGACTGGAGCAGCGGAGAAAGGTGTGCCAGTACCCACCAAAGAGTAAGTTGCAGGGCAACTGCTATGCTTCTGATGTCTGCATGGGACCCTCCAGCTGCCTCGCTGGGACCTGATATCCTCACGGCTGAGTTACTCCAGGACCAAAAAAATGCATGTGTGTGATGGTAGGAATCTAATGTACCTTCCAATAATAGGCAACTTTCAGTACAAGGCAGAGTGCCTGGAGTAGGAAGTTTTGACTTCATTGTGTAAAGCAGCCATGCTTATTTGAGCTGGGGTTTTTTGTCAATTATATATTCCAGGCATCAAAATACACAATTTAGGAAGAAGATATGCAATCTTAACAAAGGTATGAGTGTAAAAGTTGAGAAAAATTAGAGACGAAAGTATTTGGTATAGAGAAAGAAGTAGTGGTTGTGGCAGGAAAGTCTGGAACAACTTAAACCTCTTGATGATTTTTCTAAAGATACCTGAAAAACACTGAATATTACCCTTTCCTGGTACTTCTCCTTGCACCAATTCCTTAACAGACAATGCCCTGGAAATGCTATGAGTGGGTAAGCATAGAATTTCTCATGTTCATAGGGGACTTTTTGACTTATGAAGGAACAGTAGGTGCAAACTGCATCAGTTCAGGCAATCTCAAATATGTGCATCACTTAACTATTCCTGTCTCCCAAGTCAGTGTTGGACTGATTATTTTTTAATGAGGGTTATTATTGGATTTCATATATTACTAGAACTATTTTTCCCTTTGCAATACCTCATATGCCTAGTGTTGCAAAAGGGCAGCAGTGTGAGGAACTTGAACAGGAGGTTAAGAGGAGGAATGGTACTCCTGGAATCTCAGAACATGGTGCAGCTGTTGTGTGATGTGCTGAGGAGGAATTCACTCAGCACACAAATCATGTGCCTAAGAGATATCTAGATCCTTGTCATCATTTTTAACTCCCTTTGGAAAAGTTGTTATTTTTCCCTTATCCTGCTGAAACATGATGCTCATCATCTATTCTCCTTCACATTCCATACACACTGGCATTATTTTTCTGATTGTGGGCTTCTATATCCCATGATTTCCTTGCATGGAGATGTGGGTCTAACTCACCTTAGTGCTCTGAGCACCCCAGCACAAGGATGCTTGGTAAGTGCCTATGAATGAGTGTGGGAGTTGAATAGTGTAATCAAATGATCCAGCAGAGAGTCCTGGCAGTATGTGGCTCTCTCATTCTCTTGCCAGGTGTGGATTTATTCTCACATGCTTCAGCTCATGAGGTAGAAGGAGGGAAAAACTGTACAGATATTAATTTTTATGTTTTTTTCTCTTCAGCATCTTTGGGGCCTACAGCATGGATGTGATTACTGGCACATCATTTGGAGTAAATGTTGATTCCCTCAACAAACCACAAGATCCCTTTGTGGAAAAAGCCAAGAAACTCATAAATTTTGATGTTTTCAATCCATTGATTGTCGCAGGCTGTAAGTAGTTCACTTATTCCTTCTTCCTGCTTTTCAAAGGATCATATTTATTAAGGTATAATGCACATGACATAGAGGTAACCTACTTAAAATACACATGTTATTGTTTTTAGGATCAACACTGTCCAAAGGAGAGTATTTTCGTCAATTCAGAAAATTCGTTCCTTTTCATTCTTTCTTCCCAACTCCCTGCCATTAGCAAGCACTAATTTGCTTTATTTCTATAGATTTGTCTTTTGTAAACACTTCGTATAAGTATAATCATAAAATGTGGTCTTTCTGATTGGATTCTTTCATTTAGCACTGCATTTTGAATGAAATATGAACTAATATTCTTTTTTGGACAAATAATATATGACTTTATAGACATAACAGATTTTGTTTATCCATTCATCAGTTAATAGATATTAAAGATACTTTCCCATTTTGTCTATGCTGAATAATGATGTTATGAAGAATTTCTGGCAAGGTCATGTTTGAACACCTAAATTTAACATTTCTGTTAAATGTCAGGATTGGCATTGCTGACTTATAAAACAATTCCATGTGTTAAGCAACAGATGAAATGTTTTTTAAAATTGCCACAGCACTTTTTTTCCAACCAGAAATGCTTAAGTTCACATCTAACACTCAGACTTCCCATGAATTGATTGCAGTCACTGTAATGTGTGTGAAGTGGTATACCATGGAGGTTTTGATTTGTGCTTCCCAAATGTTGATGATGGGTGAATATATTTTCTTGGGATAGATGTCTGTCAAATTCTTTACTAGGTGAACATTTTGTGCTCTTGGCACTAAATTTCAAGAGTTCACTATATATTCTGGTCATATTTTTGTTACCAGATATATTACTTGCTATTTTTTTCTGCCATCTGTAAGTTTCTTTTTGTATTAGTACATTTTTATGGAACATAATGTTTTTATTTGGGGGGGGATTGGTGCATGTGCATTATGTCTTTTTTCATATTACCATAAAATCTTTTCTATTAGTATGATGGTTATTGATATATTTTTAACAATAAATTTTTCCATTTTCTGATGTTCTCTTCCATTTTCTGATTTGCATTTTCAGAGTATTATACTTTTCATTGTAGAGGTCTTTCATTTTCTTACTTAGGTATTCCCTGTGTATTTAATTTTTCTTGATGCTATTGCAAATGGCATTTTCCCCTAATATCTTTCTCAGTGGTTTCTTAATATGGATATTGACTTTTGTGTGTTGAATTGTATCCTTCTCTTACTAGGTTTGTTTATTAATTCTAAGAGTCTTTTGGTGGATATTTTAGTTCTTCTATGTATAGCATCATGTCAGCTGCAAATAATGAAAATTTGATTTGTTCCTATACTATACACCCCCTTCTTTTTTACTTGCCTAATTGTTCTTGCTAACTTTTGAGTGGTACCCTTGGCAGGAGGTGTGATAGGACACATCTTGTCTTGTCTTTGGCTTTAAGGGAAAATCTTTCAGGTTTTCCCCATTTAATATAATGTTGG
>RJWM01041585.1:0-14788 GCA_004363535.1 Dasyprocta punctata | reverse complement strand
GCCTTGCGCCTGCCAGGGCAGGCGCTTAAGCCACTGAGCCAAACTCCCGGCCCTGGTTTTTTGAGGCAGGGTCGCACTATGTAGCTCAGGTTGGCCTTGCGCCGCGTTGTAGCCCAAGCCGGCCTCGAACTCACAACGCTCCGCCTACCTCAGCCTCCCGAGTGCTGGGATTAAAGGCTGCGCCACCACACCCGGCTCACAGATCAGTTTAAATCTCACTTCTAGGTTTGTCTGTACTGTTCTTTGTGTTCTCAGAGCACTATTCACACCATCTTAGCTCTTCCTTTTTTTTTTTTTTTTGAGAAGATTTCACTATGTAGCCCAGGCTGGCCTTGAATTCACAAAAACCTACCTGCCTCAGCCTCCCAAGTGCTGGAATTACAGGCATGTGCCTCTGCTGCGGGCTAGCTAGTCCACGTTGTAGTGTAAATGCTAGTTTTGCTTGAAGATTCCATAAAGCACTGCAAGTAAGGTGCTCAAGTGCCCAGCACGATGCCCCATAGTAAGTGCTTGATAAATGGGTTTGATGACTGCGGCCTGAGTTTCACTGTGTGGGTCAGGCTGCCTTGAACTCAGGACAGAAGGCAGGTCGATGGCTGATCGATGTTAAGTAAACAATGAAGATACTAAAACCCAGGGTGGTGAAGAGCACACTGGGGAATGGGTGGGTCTGAGGGATTTCAGAGGTAGAATAGAAAGGTCATCGAAGGGTTTAGAGGAGGTAGTGAAGGAGGGAGAATAGTCAGGTACCTTCCCTTCAGTTTGCCACTTTGGTTGGTGTGGGGGTATAAATACAATACATACAGGTTTACTCATTTATTTTGGGTAAGAGTTGCCTATGCCATAGAGTCGCCTACACCCAGTAGAAATATAGTATGAGCTAAAAATGTAATTTTCTAGTAGCTGTTTTTTTTTTTAAAGGTTTATTTTTTTTCCCCTTCCAGTACTGGGGATTGAATCCAAGGCCTTCACACTGAGCAACATACTCAACCTTTTAAACTTTTTAAAAATTTTGTGACAAGGTCTCACTAAGTAGCTAAAATTGCCCAAGCTGAGCTCAAATTTACAATCTTCCTGCCTCAGCCTCCCAGAGTGCTAGGATTACAGGCTTGCGCCATCACACCCAGTTCCATGTAGGACATTTAGCAGCAGCCCTGGCCTCTACTAAATACATGCTTTTAGACACCCCTATCATCCCTGAGTTGTGACAATCGAAAATACCTCTATATGTCACTAAATGCTTCATGAAGAGTGAAGGAAATTATCCCACCTTGAGAACCATTAACTTGGCCCCATAAATTCAAAATATTTTTTCAATATATAATCACTATTTAAAAGTATTGAAGCAGCATGTGGGGGCACTCACCTGTAATCCCAGCACTCAGGAGGCTGATACAAAATTGCTGAGAGTTCAAGGCCAGCCTGGGCTACACAGTGAGTTCAGAGCCAACCTGGACTACATTGTAAGACTCTGTTTCAAAGAAACCAAAAAGAGAAAAGTATGAGATTTTTGTAAATTTTTTTTGCAGAAATTGAATGTGTACTTTTTGTTTGTTTTTGTTTTTTTGAGACAGGGTCTTGCTATGTAGTTCAGGCTGGCCTTGAAGTCACAGTGGTCCTCCTGCCTCAGCCTCCCAAGCGCTGGGATAAGGGCCTGTGCTACAGTGCCCCCACTGGGTGAATACTTTTTATTTAAAGGGCTTCTCCGTTTGTACTAGACACATTTCTTTTTTCTTTTTTTTGGCACTGGAGATCGAACTCACAACCTCGTGCCTGCCAGACAGGCACTTAAGCCACTGAGCCAAACTCCCGACCCTAGTTTTTTGAGGTAGGGTCGCACTACGTAGCTCAGGCCGGCCTTGTGCTCACGTTGTAGCCTAAGCCGGCCTTGAACTCACGATGGTCCTCCTGCCTCAGCCTCCCGAGTGCTGCGATTATAGGTGTGTGCCTCCATGCCTGGCTTTGTTTATACTTTTAAAGTATCTTCTTTATCGAATAATGTGGAGAACGAGTGAACAAAAGAGTATTGAGAAAGATGTTGATGCAAAAGGAAGTAATTAATGTTTATTGAACACTTAATTGGTGATGTTTGGGGTATTATATAAACTGTTCCATTTAATCTCACAAGGACCTTTTGGGACAAATGATGTTAACCCAATTTATAGAGTGGGGAACTGAGATTCATAAAGAGTTAATAAATCAGCTATTAGTGGAGTCAGGGGGCTTTTGAAAGGTCAGGCTGGGTGTGGTGGTGCACGCCTGCAAACCCTGCTCTTGGGAGGCTGAGGCAGGAGGCTCATTCCAAATGTGAGGCCAACCTGGGCTACGTACTGAGACCTTGCCTCAAAAAAAAAAAAAAAAAAAAAAAAAAAAAAGGAAAGAAAAAAGCTAACGAGGTCAGATTGAAGCCAAAGACCAGGCTCTGCCACTCGGGCCTCCACGCACACGTAACGAGGCATCTGCTATCTGCTGAGTTTTACAGAGCGACACAGTCAGAGGGCTTCTGCGTTTCCACGATATCCATGACCGCCTTGGCCCTGGTTCCGGAAGCGAATTCGCCTCCAGATGAGAGGTCGTGGTGTTCGTCCTCAGCGCGGAGGATCTGAGTATGATTCGCTGTGAAAGCCACTGAACTATGTGTTGTTTAAAATGTGCCCTAAATATAGACAAGCGTGTAACTGTAACTTTTTAATTAGAAAAAAATTAGTCAAGAAGTAGCCAGAATCCTGCCTGATCACCGAACGCTTAACCAGCCCGGAACACATCACGGGCGCCCGCGACGTCGGCTCCGCGGACCTCTCCAGCGCGCGCGCGCGCGCACGGCGGGGGCGGGGCGGCGGGAACCGGCTCTGCGCAGGCGCGGGCGCGGCGGAGGCGTGACGGCAGCGTCCGCATTTCCTGACTGTCGTAAAGCCGACTGTCGTGCTCCCCCGGTAGGGGAGGGACTGACTAGGCGGCAGCGGCGGTAGTCAGAGGAGCCGGCCCGGCGGCGATGGTGCCCAGGCGTTCAGTGCGCTCAGCGTAGGGACCCCTCCGCACTCCGGAGAGGGAGCCGCGGTGGGGCGGCGCGGCCCCGCGACCCCCGGGCGAGCCGGCCAGTGGTGGACGCTGCCTCACGCAGTGTTGGTGGCGGTGACAGACACCGCTCCGGATTCGGGGGCCCCTGGGCCAGGCTCCGAGGCGCGGGGCGCGGGCTCTCGACGGGGCTTCGTCCCCCTCGCGCCTCCGTCTTCCTTCCCGGGCCCGGGAGGAGGAGGCCGATGGTTGAGGTGAGGGGCCGGGGGGAGGGGCGCGCCCGGGCCGCGCGTGCGCGCAGGGGGAGGGGCGGCGGGGCGAGGAAGAGGAAGGGCCGGGCCGCAGGCCGGTGCGGGTTGCGGGTACGGGTCCCGGTCCCCGTCCCCGTCCTGGTCCCGCTCCCGGTCCCGGCTCCGGCAGCGCCCGTACGGCTGGAGGCCGGGCGCCGCGTCCGCCCGCCAGCACCCCGCACCCGCAGGACCGGAGTGCGCTTCTGCCCCGCCGTCCCCGGAGTCCTGGGATGGGCTGAGCCCCGGGCGTGGGAGTACGGGTGACAATGGAACCGTGAAGGTGCCGGGCCGGGGGGCGCAGGGCGCGGGTGGCACGGGCTCAGGGTGTTGCCTCTCGCGTGTCCGCGGAGCGTAGAGCCGGACACGCGTCAGATTCGTGTGGAGTTCGCTTGTGGGTCGTTAAAAAAAGAAGGTTGATGTTTTATTGTTGTCCTGAGGTAATTTATCAGTCATTACCAGGGCTGTGGTGGTAATATCTGTACTGCAGAAAGACAGGTCGGTCACCCTGGTTCTTATGTAGGTTACAGTAGATCTCTGCAGATACTGTATCACTTAACGCAAGTGTAAGTTTTAACGTTTAATAAATACCAGGAAGTACGCGGTATTCACTTAATTTGTTGGTGTTTGTAGTGTGGGCTGGCCCTATTGTACTGTTGCAAGCTTTCCTGTTTCTTGATATATGTGCAGTCGGTTTAGAACTCTCTTGGGTAGCAACGTACCAGCGAACATAGACTTCATTTTATGAATTCTTACAGCTTTTGAACCTGATTTAATGGAAACTTGATTTCATTTGGTGTTTTATCTCTTAATTTTTCTTGTTTTAAGGACTTCATGAGCCAAAAAGAACAGTCTGGGAAAAGAAGCTAAGGTTCCCTTGCCTTTCCCATTTTGTGCCTGTGTCATTACTTGCAAAAAAGTTAAATACGTTGTTTTGAGGCTCCATGAGTTCATGTTGAAACACTGGTTTGTATTTATTTACTTGTTTTAGGGGGTGGTATTGATTGAACCCAGCACCTTTACATTGAACTGCATTTCTTGCTTTCTTTTGCTTTTTCTTTTTTGTTTTCGAGACAGGATATCCACTGTAGTTGAGGCTGGCCTTGAACTCACTGTGTATCCCAAGCTGGCTTCGAACTCTTCGCAGTCCTCCCGCCTCAACCTCCCGAGTGTTGGGATTACAAGCCTCCAGCCCTTGTTTATTTTTTATTTAGAAGTAGGGTCTCTAAATCACTAAGTTCCCCAGGTGAGACTCGAACTTGTGGTCCTCCTGCCTGTCTTCATTATAGGGCTGGGCTACCACACCCTGCTAAGGACTATGTTTTGATACTTTCTGTTTAGTAAAAATGTTTGTCAATAGAAACTATGTTTCTCGTATAAAACTAGTCTTTGGTTACCTCTATGAATTGGAACTTGAGATGAGAAGGATGCCGGTTTACTCTGACAGGAAGCTCTGTGGGGTTTGTTCTTTGCAGTGCTGGAGATTGAACCCAGTCCTCCTGAGGACTGGGCAAGCTCTCTGCCACTTTTTTTTTCTGTTTAAGCTTTGAATTATTTTACTTTTGTTTTGCCATTTAACCTTGGACAAATGACTTTCTTAAAATTATTTTTTGTTTTTATTTTATTTTATTTATTAATTTTTTTTTGTACTGAGAAACAAACTCATCACCTCGCACTTGCCAGGCAGGTGCTTTGCTGCTGAGTTATATTCCCAGCCCGAACAAATGACATTTGTGATCTCTCCTGGTTGTTTGTTTGTTTGCAACCTTACCAGACAATAACATTGTAAGAATTAGTAAGGGTGTTCATGAATTGATTTGAGTGATATTGGTAGGAAAAACTAGGAAGAGTCTGCTTGATTTTAGAGGAGCTATATCTTAGGTGTTTGGATTGTGCTTTTTCCCAGCTGACTGGTAGCTGTTGGTCACTGTTTCAGTAGACACATGATTGAACTTTTAAAAGCTTTTTTCTTTCGATGTGGGATCTTGCTTTGCAGTATCCATGAAGTCATGTGCTCAAGAGACCCTCTTGCCTCAGTCTGCCAGTAGGGTGCCTGGAGCTACAGGTGGTTGGTGTTGTACCTGGGGTTGTAGTTGGCTTGGCTTGGCTTGGCTTTTTTTTTTTTTTTAAGTGGTATTGAGGGTTGAACCCTGGACCTTTGCACTGAGCTAAATCCCCAATCCTTTGATTTTTCTTTTCTTTCTGTTTTTTTTTTTTTTTTTTTTTTTTTTTTTTTTTTTTTTTTTTTTTGGCGGCACTGGGGATTGAACTCATAACCTCGCGCCTGCCAGGGCAGGCACTTAAGGCACTGAGCCAAACTCCCGGTCCTGGTTTTTTGAGGCAGGGTCGCACTGTGTAGCTCAGGCCGGCCTTGTGCTCGCGTTGTAGCCCAAGCCGGCCTCGAACTCACAATGCTCCGCCTACCTCAGCCTCCCGAGTGCTGGGATTAAAGGCATGTGCCACCACGCCCGGCTAAGAGTGCTGGGATTATAGGTGTGCACTACTACACCCGGTTTAGAGGTTTTCTTTTTTTTTCCTTTTTTCTTTTTCTTTGTTTTTCTTTTTGAGGCAGGGTCACACCATGTAGTTCATGCTGGCCTTGAACTCACTATGTAGCCCAGGGTGTCCTCCAACACATGAGAGTCCTTCTGACTCAGACTCCCAAGTGCTGGGGAAAAAGGCATGCACTGCCATGCCAACCTAGAGTTGGTTTTGAAGAAAGATATAATCTGAATAATTTCATCCCAGTAAAAAGTTTGTTACAGCACAGATTATAACTTAACGAATTTCACTTTAATACTGCATTTCTGCGAAACATTGCAGTATAGCTATACAGTACTGATGTTTAAAATGAGAGAACAGCCATTTTCTTGTGTAAAGCAGAGGAAGTCATTTAGCAGATACCTAGTTATTTTTGCTTTCAAATTAAAAATGTGGAGTAGAAAACTCTTTGAATCAAACTGTTTGGATTTTTAGATGTTTGTTTAATTTTTGTTAAGGAGAGTCTTTGGTGTATCATGCTTTACTTAAAGTGTAATTATATGTGCCCTTGTTTAGATGACCCCTTCCCTACCATGGGCTAGCATTTAAGTTGGGGGAAAAATGATAGCAGCAAAAATGATAGTAATTAAAATATGCTATAACTTGACATTAACTTATGTGGGTGGCACTATTTTTAAAAACAAGTATCAAGCTAGCGATAAATCTGTATTTCATATGTCAGTTTGCAGAGGGTTGGCTCATGTACAGAACAATTCTCTTATTTTTTCCTGAGATAAGCTCTTGCTATGAGGTGGCCTTGAACTCATGGTGAATCTCCTGCCTCAGCCTCCCTAATTCTGGAATTACAGGAATGCTTCTTAATTCTTTTTACTTTTCTCTCTGCTTTGTCCTCCCTAGCACCTGTTTATTGTTTTTTTGTTCATTTGTTTTTGTTTTGAGACAGGATCTCACTATGCAGTTCAGGCTGGCCTTGGGCTCACTTTGTAACCCAAGCTGGTCTCGAACTCGCAACGATCCTCCTGCCTCAGCCTCCTGAGTGCTGGGATTACAGGAGTGTTCCACTATGCCCAGCTTCACCTGTTTATTATTAATCTTCCCATAGCTCCATAGGTTTCTCAACTGTTGAAATAAGAAGTATAAGATAGATAACTCCAGTGTACTCTAGGTCCCAATTTTGGTTTTTTTGGAGACATGGTCTTATTATGTAGTTCAGGCTGACCTTGGTTGGCCTCAAACTTGAGGCTGGCCTTAACCTAGGTTGGCCTCAAATTTGAGGCAAATCTCTTCCCTCCTCCTCCCGAGTGCTGGGATTATGGGTGTGAACCACCACACCCACTAGGTCCCAAATTTAGTGCCTTATATTTTAAGGTAGGTGTTCATAATTACACTGTCTTCATTAGGATCATGTTCCCAGAAAAAAATTATACTGATATATATTATACTGATAATATAAATTCCTCATATATGTATGTGCATGTACACATGTATATGTGCATACTATTTCTTTGCTTTATGTAAGAAAATTGCTGTTCTCTTATTTTAAACACATATATTCATATATGTATACACACATATATCTTATGTATTCCCATGAATACTGTATATATTTGTGATATAGATATATGACTGTGTTGTTCCAAGTAATATTGTTCTCTGTTTTAGAAATTATTGAAGCTTGGGCCGGGGATTTAGCTCAGCAGCGTAAGCGCCTGCCTGGCAAGTGCAAGGTCATGAGTTTGATCCCTGGTACCACCAAAAAAAAAAAGAAAAACAAAAAAATTATTCAAGCTTTTACTGGCTCTCAAATGGTACTCAAAATGAAACTTAAGTACTCCCAGGTAGCATTCTTTTTTTTTTTTAAATCCATTTTACTTCAAAGAAAAAAAAACAATTTTAGAACACAACTATCAGAAGACAGCACTGGGTAACATTCTTTAAATTATCCTGAATAATTTGTATTTCAGGAACCAGTAATTATTTTTCCAAAGAAGTCCAAAACTACATTTGAATGTCTTATAATTTTGTTCGTTCGTTCATTTGTTTCCTTTCTTTCTTTCTGTCTCTTTTTAATTTTGTTCTTTCTTGCATCCCACAGAGTCTTGGTAACAGCTGACCCAAGTTTCTACAGGTACTCAGCTTACACCATTAGATGAGTAGTGAGCTTCCAATGTTTAAAAACAAACACGTAGCTCCCGTTTTAGCGATACTGCATTATTACTGAGTCACTCAGTACTTCTCTGTTGAATGGCACTCTGTCTTGGAGCAGACGTTCTTGGGGTGGAAATGTAATAACCAGAGTAGTTGCAGGTAGTAGTTTGTGCTATGAAGAAAATCAGCCCTGCTTTAGAGAATGAGTGTGAGTGGGGTTCTGCTGTGGATTAGGTAGGTAGAGATGGTCACTTTTTAAGAGTCTATCATTGTTTGTTTTTCGTTTTTTGAGCCAGTGTCTCGCTATGTAATGCCGGTTGGCCTTGCTCACTGTGTGTCCCTGGCTGGCCTTGAACTCCCTCTGACTCAGCCTCCTGAGTTCTGGGGTTTACAGGTGGGTATCACCAGAGTTGGAGACTGAGGAATGAGTGCACATAGTGGTAGCGAGGTCTGGTGTTTGTTTCAAAATACTTCTGTGCTAAAAAGTGTGGGGTGAGGGATGCGATAAATGAAGTAAATGTGCACAATCTGAATTGATAGTTGGGTTGGATGTGTGCATGTTAATGTTCTCTGTTTTTGTGACATTTGGAAATGCTCAGACCCCCACTTCCTCATGCAGCACTCATTAATGATTGTATTTTTGTGTTTTATGGTATTGTGTTTTTTTGAGATAGGATCTCACTGTGTTGTTCAACAAAGTGCCTTGAACTCACTATATAGCCTGGGCTGGCCTCCAACTCATGGTAATGCTCCTGCCTCAGCCTCCTGAGTAGTGGCCTTACAATCCTGCACCACCATATCCATCATGTGTGTGCTTATTTGTTGCTCAGATTGTCCCATATTTGCCTGCATTTGTTAGTGCTGGGATTACAGGCCTGTGGGACACTGCCAGATACCATTTAATGATTTTTATTTGCAAACTTTTTACTCCAGAAGCTATAAAATAGCTAGCTAGCTACCTGCCTAGCTGCCCACTCTCCGACCCTCCCTCTCCCTTTCCTCTCCTCTCTTACCTTCTTCCTTTTCCCCTTTCTTGTACTGGAGATTGAAGCCAAGGCCTACACACTGAACCCTCAAGCCCTTGTATTTTTTCAGACAGGGGCTTGCTAAATCACTGAACTGCCCAAAGTGGATTTAAGCTTTGGCTCCTTCTGCTTTGACCTCTCAAAAGTGCTGGGATTATAGGCATGTGCTCCCTCTACACAGGCTTCATAGTTACTTTCTAATCCCTCTGTCTCATCCACCAACAGGCATTCCTTGTCAATATGGACCCATATGCTTCTTGCTATATTCAGTGAGTTAAAGTGCATTGCTGTGCTTATTTTTTGTAGTCCTGGGGATTGAACTGAGAGGTGGTCTACTACTCAGCTATGTATGCCTGTCCTTTTTTTGGGGGATTGGTCTTGCTCAGTTGTAAAGACTGAACTCAAAGTTGTCATTCTCTTGCCTCAGCCTCTGAAAAGGGAGGATTAAGTTGTGTGCCACCATATTCAGCCAGTGTTTATTTTGATTCTCAGATCATGCCAGATTTGTCTACATCTTGTTTATTTGACCTACCTTCATCTTTTAAATTGTTTTCTGAGTATTTCCTTTATTGTGCAACAAGATATTCTGAGTTATCTCTTTTGGGGGAGGTATTGAGAATTGAACTCAGGACCTTGTGTTTGCCATGTGGGCACTGTGCTGAGTTGTATTCCTGGCCCTCATCTCTTATCCTTCTTGAGTTGTGGAATTAGCCATTCTCCGAGCAACCCTGGTTCTTCAGTGGGGAATGCAATTTGCTTTTGTGTTACATGTTTGTTTGTTTATGTATTTATTTATTGCCTTTTTTTTTTTTTTATACTGGGGATTGAACTCACAACCTCGTGCTTGCCAGGCACGTGCTTTTACCATTGAGCTAAATCCCCAGCCCTACTTATGTCTTTTTGACACAGGGTTTCACTATGCAGTTCAGGCTGGCCTTGAGTTCACTTTGTAGCCTAGGCTTACCTTGAACTTGCAGCAAAAAAGATCCTCCTGCCTCAGCCTCCCAAGGGTGGGGATTATAGGCGTGTACCACCATGCCCAGCTGTTACGTGTTTATATGTAGGAAAAATTCCCTGGATCAGGACATCTTTCAGGATACTAAATTTTAAAAAGTAAGATACTAAATTTAAATTAGATTTTGATAGGTCTATATTTTTCTAAAGATTTTGTATATAAAATAACGTGGTAAAATTTTAGAAATTTAGGGGACTG
Source organism: Dasyprocta punctata (assembly GCA_004363535.1). Classification (NCBI taxonomy): domain Eukaryota; kingdom Metazoa; phylum Chordata; class Mammalia; order Rodentia; family Dasyproctidae; genus Dasyprocta; species Dasyprocta punctata. The sequence continues at coordinate 4,598 of RJWM01041585.1, read as the reverse complement.
GGGATGTAGCTCAGCAGCATAAGCACCTGCCTAACAAGCACAAGGTCCTTCCTGAGTTCGATTTCTGGTACCCCCCCAAAAAAAAACATTTCAGAGATTTATTACATTTGCCGAATGAAAATACTTCATTCTGTGTTGTCAAGTAACTGATGAGTTGTATTGATATAGTTGTAATTATAGTCATATCAATTTGAAAAAAATTGTGGATAGGGCTTAACCATTTAGCTGTTAAAAAAATGAAAAAAAAATTAAGATTTACTTACTTTACTGTTTTTAACAAAGTAACCAGACTTTTTGTCCTGAAGAAAAGTACTGCTTTTTAGCTAGCTTTTTTTTTTTTTATTTTTTAGCTCACTGAGAATTGAACCTAAGGCATTCACAGTGAGGTACCTCCCCAATCCATTTTTTTTTAAAATTTATTTTGAGACAAGATCTTGCTGAGTTGCTGGGTTCTCAGACTGGGCTCAAACTTGTAATCCTCCTGCCTCTGCCTCCAGAGTGCCAGAATTACAAGTTTGTGGCATTGTGTTGGATTTAACTAGGTTTTATTTATTTATTTATTTATTTATTTAATTTTGCGGCACCAGGGATTGAACTCAAAACCTCGCACCTGTCAGATAGGCGCTTAAGTCACTGAACCAAACTCCCAGCCCTAGTTTTTTGAGGCAGGGTCGCACTGTGTAGCTCAGACCGGGCTTGCACTCATGTTGTAGCCCAAGCTGGCCTGGAACTCACAACATTCCTCCTACCTCAGCCTCCCTAGTGCTGGGATTAAAGGCGTGTGCCACCACGCCCGGCTTAACTAGGTTTTAAAATGAATTTAAAAAAATTATAATGTAGGCCAGTCCTGGTGGTGGTGCACATCTGTAATTCCAGCTCTTGGGAGGCTGAAACAGGAGGATTGTTCTGAGTGCAAAGCCAGCCTGTGCTACATAGCAAGTTCAAGGCCAGCTTGAACTACTTTGCATGACCCTGTCTAAAAAAAAAAAATCAGAACTATAGGCATGCCACCCTGAATGTGCCTGATCTTGTCTAATCTCAGAAAAAACACAAAACAAATGAACAACAAAATTACAATGTAAATTTTCACTGTGATGGAAATTTAAAAACGTACAATTATAGACAAGTTACTGTTATAAGTTGGTATATTTCATGACCATTTTCTCATTCCTGTGTGGGTATTTTCTTTCTTTCTTTCTTTTTTTTAATTTTAATTTTTATTTATTTTTTATTTTTTATTTATTTTTTTTTTTGCGGCACCGGGGATTGAACTCACAACCTCCCGCCTGCCAGGACAGGCGCTTAAGGCACTGAGCCAAACTCCCGGCCCTGGTTTTTTGAGGCAGGGTTGCACTATGTAGCTCAGGCCAGCCTTGTGCTCGAGTTGTAGCCCAAGCCGGCCTTGAACTCACAATGCTCCGCCTACCTCAGCCTCCCGAGTGCTGGGATTAAAGGCGTGCGCCACCACGCCCGGCTTAATTTTTATTTTTTAAGACAGGGTCTCACTATGTAGTTCAGGTTGGCCTTGAACACACTATATAGCCCAGGCTGGCCTCTAACTTGTGGCAGTCCTTCTGCCTCAGCCTCCTGAGGCGGGGGATTACAGGCACTACCAGCCCTGGCTCATCTTTTTTTTTAGTAGTATGTTTATCTTCCTACTTCCTTTTGGTAGCAGTTTGCTTATTTATTTTTTTATTAGCCCATGCTTGCAATGTATAATATATTCATCATGAGGGATTGGTACATGTACGTATTGCACTGCCATGCTTCTTTTCTTTCTTTCTTTTTTCTTTTCTTTTTTTTTTTTTTGTCCCAGAGATCGAACTCACAACCTTGTGCCTGCCAGGCACATGCTTACACCACTGAGCTAAATCCCTGACTGTGTTTATGTTTTAGAGAAATACTTTCTTAAAAAGGTAATAGGACCAGGAGTTTGGCTTAGTGGCTTAAGTGCCTGCTTGGCAGGCGTGAGGTTGTGAGTTCAATCCCCAGTACCAACCAAAAAATAAAAGGTAATAGAAGGTTGGGCATGGTAGTGCACACCTGTAATCCCAGCACTTGGGAGGCTGAGACAGGAGGATCGCTGGGAGTTGGAGGCTAGCCATCCTTGGCTTCTTCCTCCCTAATTCTTTTCTGGATGTGTATTTCTTCTTACTATGTATGTGTATGTCCAGAGCATCAGTCCTCAGGTATGGTCTATCATCTCTTTTGGTGTTTTGTTTTGAGATAGGGTCTTGCTGTGTATTGTAGTTCAGGCTTGGCTTGAATTTACAGTAGTCCTCCTGCCTCAGCCTCCTGAGCACTGGGACTACAGGTGTACACCACCATGTGGAGATTTTTTTTTTTTTTTTTTTTGAGACATAGGCTCCCTGTGTAGTTCAGGCTGGGTTTGAACTCACTGTGTGACCCTGGCTGGCCTTACATTTGCCATGATCTTTGTTTTTACCACCATACTGTGTTTGGTCAGTGAACTTGTAAGGAGATCTGGCAGGTTGAGACTTTCATACTACTACTGAGTTCTTATTTGCTGTGTAGCTAAGTCAGCATTAGTTGATGTTTGTACTGATGATGCAAAAGCACTGTGACAGAATGAGAAAAAAACATCAAAAAGCACTGAGTCAAGATAGTGGCAAAACTGCTGTACTAATTGCTATATTCTTCATTCCCCCTTGTTTGTATTGAAATATGATTTCACTTAATAATTTACTATATGAGGTTGGGTGTGATGGTGCATGCCTGTAATCCCAGCACTCAGGAGGCTGAGGCAGGAAGATCAAAGGTTGACAGATTAACCTCACAGCAGGAGAGCAAAGACTTGATGTATGTTGTCTGTGTTCTTTGCAGTCCAGAGAACAGTGCCTGCTTCATGAGAGGCGTTGAATAAATATTTATTAAATGAGAAGGTGGTTAATTATTATCAGTGGTAGCTGGGCGTGGTGGCGCACGCCTTTAATCCCAGCACTCGGGAGGCTGAGGTAGGCTGAGCATTGTGAGTTCGAGGCCGGCTTGGGCTACAACTCGAGCACAAGGCTGGCCTGAGCTATACAGTGCGACCCTGCCTCAAAAAAACCAGGGCCGGGAGTTTGGCTCAGCAGCTTACGTGCCTGTCAGGCAGGTGCAAGGTTGTGAGTTCAATCCCTGCTGCCGCAGGAAAAAAAAAAGAAATTATTATCAGCGGTGATGTATCCTCTACAATATTACCATTACTTTTTATTTTTTTCCTTCAATCTGATTTTATTGGTACATTAGATATACACAGTGATCATATTCATCGTAGAGAATTTGCACCTGTACGTGATACAACTTTTTTTTTTTTATTTTAAGGAGAAAACAAAACAAAACAGAACAAAGCAAATCAGAACAGAACAATGCAAACAACCCAGGACTTTGAAACAAAACAACAGGAAATCAACAGTGTCTACCACAATGCCTCTTGTTTTCTTTGAAATAGTTGTCCATATTTTCACACACAATAAAATCAAACAATAAAATAGTATAAAGCCAATCAAAACAAAAGAATGAAAGCATTACAGGACTTCAAAACAAGATAATGTGAAATGAACAATGGTTACCATAATGTTTCTTGTTTTCTTCAAAATAGCTGTCTATAGCTTCACCCATAATAAAATCAAATAAAACGCAATAGAATAAAACCAAGCAAAACAGAAGAATAAAAGTGTTACAGGACTTCAGAACAAGATGATAGGAAATCAACAATGGCTGCCATAATGTCTTGTTTTCTTCAAAATGGCTGTTCATATCATCACACATAATAAAACCAAAACAAAACAAAAATCTATTGAACAGAAAAATGAAAGCATTATAGGAGTTCAAAACAAGGTAATAGGAAACCAACAGTGGTTACCATAATACATCCTGTTACCTTCAAAATGGCTGTCCATGCCATCACAGTAAAATCTAACAAAACAAGACAGAACAAAACCAAACCTAACAATTATGAAAATGATACAAGAGTTCAAGACAAGACAATAAGAAATTAACAGTGGTTACCACCTTGCCCTGCTAGATGTTTCCTCCCCTATCACTTTGATAATATCTGTTGTGCTTTTTGGATCCTACTAACTCCTTCTGTTTTTTATGCTAGGGAGATAACAGTGTTCACCCATTTGAGTCTAAACCATTTCTTTTCTTTTTTTTTTTAAATTTTTTTTATTTTAAAGATAGTAAAATCCAACAGAACGTAACAGAACAAAGTTAATCAAAACAAAGCAGTAGAACTGGTACAGAACTTCGAAGAAAGATAATGTGAATACAGTAGCTACTGTAGTATATCTTGTTATTTTCAGAATAGCTGACCATTCCAACGGGTATAGTAGAATTGAACCAAAAGCAGAACAGAATAAAACCAATAAAAACAATATAAAATAAAGCAAAAAAAAAAAATGATCAGAGTAAAGCAAAACAGTGAGACAAGACAGAAGAGAATCCCCCATATTTGCTACATTGCCTACTGTCATCTTCCAAAGAGGTGCCCAGGTTGCTGACCGGAAGCCTGCAGAAATACTAGCATTTAGTTGCTTAATGTCCCTTAGTTGCTGTCAATTTAGCCAGACCTCTGAACCAGCAGGTTGCTTACT
>RJWM01041584.1:0-14795 GCA_004363535.1 Dasyprocta punctata | reverse complement strand
GTGTGTGTCTCTTCCAAGGTCACAAGACATCTGGTCCTCTGTTCTGGCCCCTTTGAGGGCCTAGCTCTGTCTGACTGCCTATAGTATTTTTTATCTAACTCAGTTACCTGTAACAATATGAGTAATATGAATGTAGTCTCACCTTCCTGTATCATGCTCACCCTTCTTGGCATGAAGTGAGATGATGTAATGAACACCCACATGAGATGAAGGTAGACAACTGACCGTGTTAGGCCACAATGTAAGGACTCCCCCAACTCTGACAGTTGACCTGATAACTAATCCATTAACAACCAAGTAGTTCAAAGCACAAAAATTCTTTATTTCTGCTATTTTCTGCTTAATATTTTGAGATTGTGGGGTGACTCCAGGTGGCTCAGACACAGAACGTGAAACCTAGGAGAAGGGGAACAACTATGCATTGCTTCCAATAAGTAAACACCATTTCAGATTGCTGTCCTTCCCACTGATGCCATGAGGCTCAGTACCACGGGGACATCTTCACACACAAAAAGCCACCCAATTCTTGTCAAAATGCAATTTACTTTTGGAGACCTACAATTCTCTCATCTCAGCCTCCCAGTTGTTGGGATTGCAGGTATGCACCACCACATCCAGATCAAAACATGTTGTTCACTGTCATAGTGAATGTAGTGTTTTTAGGTCTTTCCTTGGAAGACAGAAATAGTCAGTTACATTTACTATGTAAACCCATTTTAACATTGACAATTACTTGTAACTTCTCGCCCTTTCTTCAATAGATATTATGTCAAGTATACTGGAAACTCCACCTCATTTACAGTAGGTAATTTTTAAAATTATTTTATTTGCTACTACACATATGTGGTACATTTACATTCCTTGTGAGGAGTTAGTTCATGTACATAACACATCTTAATTGCTTTTTTTTTATGAGACAATGTCTCGCTTTATAGTTCAGATCTTAATTCCTTTTTAAACCCATTTGCCTTTACTCTTTCTCTCTCCTCCATCCATTTATTTTATGCCAGCATCAGATTTATTCATTTTTTAAGTCTTTACCTAGTTACTTATCATAAACACAGATAAACACCCATATTTATGGACCAAAAAACACACAAAACAATTACACTAAATTGTGGTACACTTTTGGATACATTATTATACTCTTCTTTGAAAAACTATTGGAGTAAAGTATTACAAGCCACTTCACTGAAGGCCTGAAGGTGGACCCATTAGTGTGGGTGAGGGCCCCAGTGTGTGTGTTTTCCCTTATCCCACCTTATGCTCCATCTCCCTGGATTAGCACACACCAAATTCACTCCTGCCCATATTTCCTCAGTTCCTGACAGTACCTAGATACCATCTCCTCTCATTTCTCTGGTGGGTGCACTTGTTATTCCCAGAACAGTGTTTCTTATTGACTTGGAAGCAAGGGGAAAATAGAAGTAACTGTTAAAGAAAACAAGCCTCACCTTGTTTCAGGTGAGGACACTTCATGGAAACGCAAGTAGGGGAACTGGCCATCTTCAGCAAAGAGAAGTGGTTGGAAGGGTGAATGGAATTTGAAGATTCAAAATTCTCAGACCTATAAATTAATCAACCAATGTCATGCTTTAGCATCCCTCTGTTTCCAGAATCTGGTAGTCTATTCACTCTCTTTATGCCCCTCTGACACCATGATGATTAGCCCAAGTCTCATTTTTAGTGTGTAATGCCCTATGCATCCATGGATAATGATATTTTTAAAGTTATATCTGGTTTTTAAAGTATGCTTTAATTTGTCCTCCAGTGCTGTCAAAATCATTCAACCAAACCAAGTGATATAATTATCATTGCTCTCATATTGGTCAAGTTCATTAATCACTTAATCTCTTGATGCCCTGTGTTCCACCAGTACCCCAATCCAATTAGCTGTGGGTGAAATTTTTAATAGTTATATATTATAGGTCTTTATAGCCTACTTCCTATCATCAATGAAGCTCTTTGGTCTTCAGTCTGGTGGGCAATGCAACTTCGAATTCCCATCCTGAGTTACCCAGAGTTAGGTGTCCATTGCATTACTTCAGATGTACCAGAAAACAATCTGAAAAGAAGCCTGCATGAGTATACTCTCATGGAGGAGCACAATTACAGAGAATTGGGAGATCCAGGGAAAAAGAGAACAAACACATAAGGGAATATGTTATAATACCAATCTGGCAACAGCTTTAAAAGATAACAGACCTATTTACTCAGTCCTTCAATTTAGCTGCCAGCTGTCTTCTAAGTTCAGTCTCTCTTGGATCAAATTTTACTCCAGAGCATTAATTTTCCTAAATATTCAGTGTCCCTCTTACCCCATCCTGCCTCTCAGGCTCTCCAGGATGCTGTCAAAAAAGCCTGGGCATCCTTGAACTTGGTGGATGGACACTAGCACTGCTTTGGCTCCTACTTCAGAGGGTTGGAAGCTATGCTAAGAATCAGAAATAGTGGCCAGGATTTGTGAGTATAAGAGTAGTGTGTGAAGTTATAGGAGCCACTCACTTAAGGGAGGAGGAGACTTAGTCAAGTTCATGAAGGTTAATAAGGTGAATTTGGGGAAGTGTATAGAATAGGCTAGGTGAAAGAACCAACATTTGGTAACACTATACTCAATGAGCACATCCAGCTTGAAAACTTGGGTTCTTCAAGGAGGAGTGATGAATTAGAAAAGCTAGAGAAAAGCTAGAAGATCCAGAATCTAACACGTAATAAACAAAGTCTATTCACCTTTGACCTGAAGTAGCAACATAACAGGGAACAAATTAAATAAATAGAAAAGTGTTATAGAACTCTGCCCAAAACAAAAGTTCAGCCATTATTAAAAAATCTTTGTCACATCCACTATGTACTAAAAAAGAAAAAGGTAGAAGTCAGCTGAAAAGATAGTTTCCTGGAGGCAAAATGGGAACATGAGAAGTTTATTGACAAATTACAAGGTTATTCCTTATTTTCTGAAAATAATCTTTCTTTGTCTTTTGAAGTTCTGGTCTTTTGTAAGAAAGTAATTATTTTTGTTGAATCACTCATTTTCTGGGAACAAGTATCCATCTTAGCCCTGCAAAAAATCTTTTCTTTATTATGATCTTACCACTAATAGCAATAGCTTAATGTTCAGATTTCCTCTGAAGTAAATTTGAACTAAAAATAACAGTAACAACAGAGCTGGTTTGTAAATCACCTTGAGGAGTACAGAATATAGAGAAGTAAGATATTAAATACAAGACTGATGCAATAGATATTTCAGTCTCTATTAACTGTCTAGTAAAGCAGCACAAAGAATTCTTTGGTATGTTAAGAGCAGAGGAAGGACGGACAGGGTCAGAGGTGGGTATAAGATAGAAGAAGAAAATGAGGCAGATTATGTGTCAGGTTCAGGAAATAAATAGTAAGTGTACTTTGTTTCAGTCACTTTAATCAAAGAACCAATATAATTTATTTTGTGCTCTAACATTTTTCTTTTAATACATGCCGATTTTTGATAAAGTAATACATTGTCATGATTAAGACTAATATAGCAAAAACAAATTTTAAATGAAAGAAAAAGTTCCCTCCCTGTCCACTACTCCCATCTTAAATCCCACTCTTAAAGATAACTATTATATTTTTTCTATGAAATGTCTTTGATTTCTAATTATGATTATAAGACATGTTATAAAGTTTTTAATTTTGTCAATTCTCCTGAACTGATGCTGTGGAACCAGCTATCCCCATTCAAACTGCATAGACTTGAGATTGCTGCTTCATAAAGTCAAAGAAGGAAATCAGTGACAAAAAAAGAGAAAGCTAGGAGAGTATGCATTGAAAGTAAGAAGAAAACTAGCTCCTTGTGAGTATCCAGGTAGGATCCTGAAAAGTGAGGTTCCATGGGCCCTGTGGTCCAAAGCGGAGCACAGGGATTGCATAACGGTTCAATGACCACCTATCACAGGCAGTTCTGCCGGTTTAAAATAACCAAGTGGAATTTAGGCTCTCTAAACTAACATGTAGCATGTAGAGTTTAGCATGTAGAGTTTAAAAGAAAAGCAAGATTTTAAATAAAAATGTGTTATTCTGTATTTTTATTTTATTTTATTCTGCATTTCTTGTGTTCTTGAAACACAAGAATTTAGTAGGGAGGATCTGTAACTTCCTTACTAGGGAGAGGTTAATTTCCCTGAATATAATTGAAGACCCTGACTGAAGACCTCTTTGGTCAGAGTCCTAGTTATTGCCTATTTTTATTTTAACTCTTATCAGTGTGGTTGATCATCCAATTCTATCTCAGACCCTTTGTCTAGCTAGTTACATATTCATAAGCTAAGTAACCAAAGTATCTTTTACACCATGACAGATGTTTTAGTGCACAGGTACTTATAGCACCTCTACCTGCAAGCCCAGTTCATCACTTTGATAGTTATCTCAGGATTTTTAGTTTGTATATTAATTACTCATGTAACTCAAAACAATATACTCAAGCCTCTTGTTCCATTGATGTTTAATAATTTTGCTGAATTGCCATCTTATAATTGCTATATTACCTCCACTCCAACTCTCTGCCTTCTATCTTTATTTTTTATATTGTCAAGACATCTTGTTAGAGTTCCTTGGAATAATTCTCATTTAGAGAATTTAGGGCCCTAGCAAGTATTAAGGGGAATTTTATTACAATTTTTTCGCTCTCTGATTATTAAATTCCAGAAGAAACCTTAGAAAGTTCCTTTTATAGCTGAACACATCAGGATCTGAATGTAGATATCAAAGCTTGAAGTTTAAACATAGGAATGGCTTTTGTATATGCTTCAGAACTATCAACAAGATTTTGGCTGCAGGAGACACAGGTGCGACCCTATAATCTGTCTTTTTTTCAGCATTTGTGATGAGTTAGCATACAAGCCCCTCAAATTATTTGAGGTTGTGTGTCTCACTGAACTAAGAAGGGGTTCTTTAACAATGGTTGGAGGTACCTGGCTCATACTGGACCTATTCTTCCTCATCCTCTTCTTCTTCCTTTTCCTCTTCCCCTTTCACTTCTCCTTTTTTTTTCTTAGTATTCAATGAATTCTTTCACATAAATACTTAGATTTTTCCTTAATTGGAAGATATTCTTGTTTTACTTCTTTGAAAATTTGCTCCGTGAAGTTTCTATCATTTCTCTTTGCAAAACTCTTATTTAAAACATGTTTGATGTACTGAGTTGATTATGTCTCTTATTCTATTTCCCATGTCTAAGATCTTTGGAAACATTTATGGTTTTTCTAAAACGTTAGCATTTGTGTCATATTTGGTTTCTTTTTGTGAATTGAATATCAGCAATAATAATTTCAAGCTCTGTGTTACTTTACATTATAATTTTATATACTAAGTATTCTTTTCTATAGCTGCCAAATGTTCTCAAATATTCCTAATAATAGACTTGGAAGAGAATTTTGTTAGGGTTTTGTTTTCCTTCCTATTTTTTTTTCCTTTTTCATTATCTGACATGTCTATTTCCTTTAAGTTTATTTATTTATTTTTATTATTATTATTATTATTATTTTGCTCTCTCTATTCTTTCTTTTCCACAAGCATGTTGGGTAATTGGATTATCTGCTCAAATTGAAGAAGGAGTGAACAGGAGGGCTGGCTGGAAGCTCTGCACCCTTCCTAGTAAGCAGTCGGGCAGTCGTCTCTGTGCCATTCCCCAGAGCTGAAACGGGAATCCTTCATTATGGAACACAGACGTGCACGTAGATGGAATAAAAACCCCCAGAGACTTCCTTTATTTTTCTCTAGAAAGCAGTGACTTCCCCTTCCCATGTGACATGAAAATACCCTGAAGTGTCATCTCCCCGAGTGCATGCACTGTCAGAAGGTGCTAAGTTTAGGGTGTTGTTTTAAAGCTTTGTGCCAGTCTTTCCTTGCCGGGTCCCTTGTCAGGTCCTCTTCTCTCTCTGGGTCTCCGTGGCACGTGCTGTTCCTGAGCCCAGGGCGATTCAGTGAGTGTGGACTGGGGTTCAGTTAGCTCCTTTGTCTGTTCGTGGTGCCTGCACCGTCTAGCGTGCAGACTGTTTATTTTCCCACTGGTTTTCATACAGTTTCCATATTTGAGATATTTGCCAAAGTTTCTCACCTCTCTACTGACATTCATTGTATTATCTTCATAGCTAATATCTTCATCATTTTTAGGGTATATTTCTCCAAGAGACTTACTATTATTTTGTCTCTAAAGACAGAAAAACAAATATGTGCTTCATCAGCCATCTTAAAACTGAATTTCAGCTATCGTAATAAAGCAGCACAATCACATTAGTTATGATTTATCAGCTGTTGGTTAAACTGGCTGGTCAATTGTTCGATAAGAAACAGAAATATATAACAAAGAACAAAAAATAGACACATAAAATTTGGGGATTTTTTCCTCCTCTAATTACATAGAATATTCTAGTAGATACCTAGTCAATACAACCTCACTGAATTTCCTAGATTATTTTTAAAAGAATCCTTCTGGAGAAGAATTGTTTCAAGTGTGTTTGTTCCTGCCTGCTGTGAGCTCAATATCTACTACTTTAAATCTTGTCATAACTTGTGTCAGTTTTTATGCCCAGTATAACTAGGAATTAATTTCATAACTTTGATTTGCCATTAAAATTTATGATTTATTAATGTCAAAATATGCCCCTTTTTACTCTAGTGAATGTCACTAATTTTAGAGGAAATGAATATACGGTTTTACAGGACAGTAAAAAGATATTATGTTATCTTGCAGGTTGCCTTGCATGTACAATTTCAATCACACTAGTTGTTGAGAGGCCAATCATCTGTAATTTAGCAGAGATTGTAGTGTCGGAGCTTTTTGTAGACTCTATTTCTTTTACTTTTTGAGAGTGCTTGTCTAGTTGATAAAGAAGAATAAAAGGAAAAAGAAAAACAAAAATGCATTACCTCCTTGTTTCTTAAATTCAAATGAACAGATAATAGGGTTGCCCACCCCCCACCCCCGAGTGATGGCAGTCAGTCAGCTATCTGCAGGGACAGCATATCTAAGAGAAAGCAGATTTTACTGTTTTAGAGCCCTGGATATCAATATTTTTTCCTCAATCAGCCAACTAATGCAATCATAAGCAAATCTCCCCAGGAATGCCAATTTAGTACTTGCTTGTGTTTGTGGCAATACAGTATGTTCAGAGACAAATATGTTCCTGAAATAACTGGTCTGTAGTGTGGATAGACCTAAGGTTAAAAAATACTGTTTTTTTTTTTTTTTGCTTCCCTTCTCCCTTCCTCCCCTCTCTTCCCCTTCCCTTCTTTTCCCTTCCTTTCCCTTTCCTTCCTTCCTACCTTCCTTCCTTTCTTTCTTCCTTTCCTTCCTTCCTCATTTTTTGGTTTTATTTTGAATTAAATGGCAAGAAAGTCATCTTGAATAAACACAAATGTGTTCTGTGTTTAATGCTGTGTTCATGATACAGAGGAAGGTTAGTTACAATCTCTTTATCTTCTTAACATTCTTACTTAATGACTTACCACCATCTCTTCTCTGTCCAAGTCATTACTATTTTGATTAATTGGGCTATGGCTCTGTCCTGTACCTTTCCAGAGAAGAGAAGGGGAGAAATGAAAATAAGTAGATAAAATTAATTACCAATTCTTGGAATCCAATAAAATTTCAGTCTATTATTTGAGATCTTCAGAAATTAATTAATTAATTAATTCCTCACAGGATTTTGGCTCTCTTTTCCTTCTCTTCCCCATTAAACTAAACCACAGAGGACTACTGTAATTTTTAATAAACAATTACCCTCAAAACTGCTCTGCAAAGTGAAATCAAAGAAAAAAAATCAGCAGGGAGGACAAGCTTAAGAGATAAACCAAGGAGAAGGAGGATAAAAAGAATTAATCTCGTGTATCTGGACAACTCCCCACTTTATTCTTACCATCATTATTTCAAAATGACTTTATCTCTCAGCCCAGATCAGAGGCTCTACAGAGGTACTTTTATAAGTTTACAATTTTACTCATAAAATTTTTATTAACGTGTATTATTTCATTAATCAGAACATGTATACTGTGCATGTCTAGTATATGGATATATGTATTTATTATTTTTCTCTGTAATTAACAGAATAACAGAAAAGATGCTCGGGTACTAAACCTATGTAAAGGCTGTAATAATACATAAAAACAAAAGGCTACTATTGATACTAAATAAGAACTATACATGAAGACAAAGAACCCAGTAAAGAAAAGATAAGTGGAAAGATCCCCCAGAAACACGGTGGAATAAAATCCTGCTAATATACGTAAGAGATTTTCATTTGAGAAACTAGGCCCTTAGGATCATAATTTCCACTATAGTATCTTCAATGGAACCACTATAAGGGTTACTTCCGCCTTTGAAATTGAGGAGTGCCAACTCGGCCTGCTCACCCAGACACTCAGAAAAGTTCTTAATTTAAAGGTCAGTGAGGGGGGGGAAACTCATCTTTCACCAATCATCAGGTTTAAAGAGTCAAATAAATGCCTTAGGAAAGATTATTTTTCCTTACCTTTAGTCTTTCTACCTCTTTTTTATCTGTACATCCAGAGAGGTAGAAAGCAACATTTAAACATGTTTTTAGGCACTACTAAAAGGTCTTTAGCCACTTCATCTATGGTTTAAATTCATCTTTAAATAACCTTAGGGGAAATTTTCCAGTCATAAAAATGTATTCAGGAAACCTTAATTATGGCTCTGAGATTCAAATCTGAACTGGAGGGCAGCAGCATGCTGGTTGAACTTTCAAATCAAAACTTTTTGTTTAAAAAAATTTCAAAACTTTTTGTCCAATGCTGTACATGTGAAGTAAGGACCAATACACTTTTCATGGAAGTGTGATTGCTTGATGCCTGCAACAAGATAGTAATCCCCAGTCCCATGTCACATGAGGAAGCTGATTTCACAAATCCTTATAGAAATATAAAAATATTTTAGTTGTAGAGATAGGAGGTACACTTTTGCACATATTAATACGCTGTATTTTAATATTTAATTATTTTTCACATTATTTTTAATATTTTTCAATAGGACAGAGTTCTAGAAAAAATCTAGGTTATTCAGTGCATTTCTATTCTCTTTTACTTATCATTGTAACTTTCTGGGTAATTTTTGTTTTGAGACAAGTGACTCTTACATCTTGCTTTTGACTAAAAAGTTTAATTCAGTATTTCTGCTGCCTACGAACTGAATCATTTTTCATGTCTCATCCATATTTTCCCCAACTTTAGTTCTGTGAAGTCTGTTTTCACCAGAAAACTACTTCTACACAGAACCTTTGCCAAAGATATCTTATTAGAAAATTTTATCTGCCTTTTTTTCCAAGTTCCTATCATCATTCTTGTTTCTTGTTATCTCACAGATTAGCAATCATGTTCCTCCCACCCCTCTTTTGTTTGAAGCAGAGTAATTACCAGACTCTGAAGATAAGCAGGAGAAATGGATAATGGCTCAGCTCAGCTAAGCTAAAAATAAGCAATTGGAAGGATACAGTAACAATGAGCACATTCTGGATACCCAGTCTCCTGGCTTTTTGTCTTTACAGGCAAGTTGTTGATTTTGATGTGGCAATCCATCCACCGAAACACAAGTAAAAATAAAATTTAAAACAGAAACCAAAAACAACTAATCTCACTGTCTGGAATGTTAATGTGGATGCCCATGTAACCCTGACAGGTCAATTAGATACAAGTTACTACCTTTGGAATCTAGCATTCAGTAAAATTTTCAGAGCAGAGTCTGAGCCCTCATTTCACCGCTTTGCTCTTTTTTTCTTTTTTCTTCCTTCCAGGAGTGAAAATGCAATGCCTTGGGGTTCAGCAGTCACCTTGAAACCATGAAGGTAAAACCTAGAAACTAATGAAGTCAGTGCAGAAAGACAGATGTGTTACTGGGGTTTGGGGTGCTGGGGACTCTATAGATTCCTTCTAGGTTCATCTTATCCTGAACACAGAATTGGACAAACAAGCACAAAAGGTAGTGAGCTTTTGCAGTTATTAAAATTATAAGTACACTCTGCAGGATAAGAGCAAACTCAAGTGAAAGAGATAGCACAGTGGCTAAGGATTTAAGGATGGCAGTCTTTTGTACCTCCCACTCCTCAGGCTGACATCAGGTCTAGACTGTCCTATGGGAAACCTGCTTGAGTTCTCACAACAAAAGTTCGATGTATCATTCTCCCATTGGTCTCAGGTGCAGGGCTTTTGCAACTATTTTCCTGCACATTTCCTGGATTTCTCTGCTGAGTGGGTTTCCCACACCCTAATCTCCTGCGTCAGGAGCAGCCATATCAGTCCAGACCTGCTAACCTCTGGATTTGTTGCAGGAGAAAAACTAGACCTTTTGTTCATTTGAAAGGCTAGAAAGTAGAATATTCTACTGCTTATTCCGTATTTCTCACTGAAATAGGAGATTGACTATTAGAACTCCAAACTCCATAACGAAATTCCTGTCTGTGTTCATTTTAGTGAGGGAGGTCTGCTGCTGTTGTTTTGGTTTGTTCTGGCTTTTGTTTTAACTGAAGAAGTTTCACAACCATGTCAGAGTTTGCCATGGTATAAGACAGTCAACCTTCTTTGGGGCGCATGACTCCCTGAGTTGAAGCAAGTTTTCTGGACTTGTCAAAGCAATCTTCTTTTGCCTTAAAGGCACGCAGTCTAACTAGGGTAGCAGAGAATTAAAACACATTTCCATCCTGATTTATAGGGTTGACAAGCTTACCTTGTAGCTTTTTGTACCTCTCTCCAGAGTCCTGTAATGTGGAAATCATAGATCCATGTAGCCTTCTGGATAAAACAAGTGGGCTTCTGGAGAATGTTGGAATTCCTCTCAAGAACAGTTTGTATTCTTCTGAACAAGTAGCAGATGCTTTAAATGCCTGTAATTTCTTTTTTTCACTTAGTAGCAAATTATGGTGGCCATTTCTCTAGTAACAGACATTGTTTCTTATCTTGATAGCTCTCTTATTTAAATGTTAACAGGTATTTATCTGTTTATATTTTTCTTCACTGGGAGAGACGGTTCCTCTCTTAAATACCCCATCCAACAAAATAAACTCAAGTCCATAAAAACAGTATTCTTCAGCGTATTACCCTATCATACTCAGTTTGAGGTAGGATAGAGGAAATTTTTTAAAATAGGGAGAAAAAAAGACAAGAAAATTGTGATTTTATAATGATATTCTTAGAAAAACTGCAGCTTCAGGACAGAAAATTTATTCAAGCCTTCTTCTCTTCCAGAAAACTCACTGTGAAAAATTTCTAAAGGTCCTAAAGACCCAGTCTATAAATTGGGCTCTGGACATGTCCGTTTCACCTGTAAATAATGCTTCCTCCATCCGCAGGGAAGCAGCAATGTTAGTGGGCAGCAGATCTCAACTTCAGCGTGTATACATGGCTTGCCCTCTGGTACGGCCTGCCAGTTGGGTAACCCAACAGTGGGCATGCACATCCTAGGTCAACCCTCTTGAAGACATGCTCAAGGCCCCATAAAAATACACAGCTCCCACTCAATGCACCTCTGTCTCTTGATCCGCACTCCACTGTTCTAAAATCTCATCCTGATCCATCCATCTTGCATCTCTTACTGATGCATCCTGAAAATACTTTTTTTTAAAAGAAATTAGTGAACCTGCAAATGTTCTACCTTTAGGGTAGGTTAAATTCCTCATCTCAGCTTTCAGAACCTTTCAAATACAGTCCAGTGACAGCTCAGGCTGTCCTTCTGCGGTCTGTATTTACTGATGCAGCACACCAAAACTTCAGTCATCCTGCTGGTGCAAATATAAACCCACTTCTTCAAATTTCTATAAAAATTACAAAAAAATGCCTGTGTTATCTATACTAGTCCTTACATATTTTTAAAAAATTGATCTAGCCAGGCGTGGTGGCGCACTCCTATAATCCCAGCACTTGGGAGGCTGAGGCAGAAGAATCATTTGCAAGTTTGAGAGCAGCCTGGGCTACAAAGTGAGATCAAGGCCAGCTTGAACTGCATAATGAGACCCTATCTTAAAAAGACAAAAATAAATAAATAAATAATAAAAATAAAATAAAAGATTGATCCAGTAGTTATCAGATAAAGAATAACTTATTTCACAAGTTGCACTGTTGTACTCCTGTAATCTCAGTTTTTCAGGAGCCTGAGGCAGGAGGCTCTCAAGTTCAAGACCAGCCTGGGCAACTTAGCAAGACCCTGTGTCAAAGTAAAAATTAAAAATAAAGGACTGGGATATAGCCCAGTGGCAGAATGTCCCTAGCTCAATCTCTGATACTATCAGACAAAACAAAACAAAACAAAACAAAGCAAAAAACTGTTTTATTTAAATAAAATATTATCTTTAACAGGAAATACAATTAGCCATCCTCCCCAGATGAATTTTCTCAAAATTCAAACCAGGAGGCATTTTAAGAAGTTTAGTGTCCGCATTCTCTTTTACACATAACAGGTGGGGATAATTCAGACGACTTTGCTTCTGTAATACATTTTAAAAATACAGACCATATAGATTATTGAGTGCAGTAATATGAAGTTGACTAAAGTTTATCTTCAATACATTGGCATGTCTTTATACTGAAAGTGACTTATTTAATTGAAATTGGGGGGTCATATAAAGATGAGATATTATTAAGCACTCTAATGCATTAGAGAAGCAGCTATGTACTATTAACTTGCTACTAACAAAACTTGTCTTATCTAGTTAGTAAAATAAGAATTCTAAGGACCTGGTCAGGTAAGGATTTGTTTCATTTAGCCCCCATCACTGTACTTAAGGCATGGTATTCTACATTGCTATGTGATTCACACTGTTTTTACCAATAGCTTCCCAACCTCCACTCAACCCAATGGAAGTTTTATGCCTTATTAAGGTGTTTATATTTCAATATCATTCCAGGAAATACTAACTGGCAGCATATACAGTATATATTTTTGCCCAGTGTGTATTTTCGTGTGTTGCATTTTCAGCTCTGTCTTCCTCTGTCCCTTGTCTTGCTTCCCCAGAACCAAGGGCTCCACCGCCTCCCTGGAATTGTGTTTCCAACAGTTCTTCCACCTACTAAAGCTGTCACTCCCTACCATGATCTGGGGAATACACCTCAAACACCTTGCGTTGTGACCTCGGCCCTCCTCTCCTGCTCTCAGCTTGCGTCTGCACATTAGATTCTATATGAGACTTTTTGCATTTGCTCCATTTCTTGATTCACAATTCCCTCTTTTTTCTCAGCCCTCTGTTCTTGCTTCCAGATAAGAGCATCTGCGTCCTCCAAGTCACTGCCATGCGCTTTCTCCCTCTGTGAAGTCTTGTCTGCTTTCTTTGGTTCAGAAAAACACCTCTCACCTTCAAAAGTTTAGAATGTGCTGTAGGAGAGAATTAAGGCTAAGAGGAGAAGTTTTACAGTGACACAGATTCAAATCTCTGTCAGTTGATGTGATGCTGGAAAGTTTATATTCCTCCCTAAAATGAGAACAACAATGATCATTCAGCACATGTGAAGTTTTTGGAGAATATTAGGTAAGCAAGCAGTAAATGTTAACTATGATTATTTGATTATTTTCAATCTTTTTAAAAGAAATTTTATGGTTGCTTAGTCACATTTATCTATGGATGTCTCTCCTCCCCAACTCAATGTTTCATTAACTGGAGTCATTTTCCTGACAGTTTCTGTGTCCCCAGTAGTACCTAGGAAGTACTTTGTTTACAGGAATAGTAAAATCTTGATTCACAAACACTTCTTTTCTCAAACAACTCAGTTCAATAACAAAAATGTTCAGCAAAATTTTGCTTCCATTTGTGAACTCCGTAAGAGGTGACCAACATGACCATGGCCATCTTCTCTACAGGAACACGAATATGGCCATTTCCCCCAGAATCATGAAATAAATTAAGTTCATGAACCAAGGTACCACCGTACTGTATCAATAAGTGTTTCTTGATGGATTAAGTTTTACATACAGTACCAAAATCCACCAGCCAAAAGTACTCCATTAAAGCTGGCAAAAAAAAAAAATGCTTTCATAAATTTCTAATAAAGTGGAGTTTTTTCATTCTCAGCTCAAAAATTTTGCAAAATGGAAGGCATAGATCCAAGCGAAGAAACTGTTATTTTTCAACCAAAAGCTCCAAGCTAAAGTTGAATGTAGTTTAAAATAGCTAAAGAAATGGGAGAATATATTTAGAACTCATTTTATGATCTCATCTTGTCTATCAAAAGTATGTTTACCAAAACTATTTAATATGCAAGTTTTATATAATAAGATTCACACTGTGTTGCTGAATATATAACATAGGCAACAGCACTCTTCCACAATAGACAAGAAGAAAAATTCTAATAAATTGAAATTGGGCCTAATGTATTTGAGGCTACAGGTCCAAATAAATAGTAATATTTTATGTTAGACAAATTAGGAAGTAATAAACTCTTTGGACAAGAAAACATTGCTATGGAATTCTTAATGTTCACCAGCCACTTTTTGAAAGTTCTGCTACCTTGCCAATGTTGTAATCAGAGTTTTAAAGAAAATAAATTTAATACAGGACATATAACTTATAAGATTAAAGTATTCACCCAAAGAGTCAAATGCAAAGAATGCAGATGATCTGTCCACACACTAAAGACCCAAAGAATCTAGTTGAGTGCCTGGATCCCATGGCAATGTCCTTTACGAATCCATCTGAAGACCTAGAGCCTGTGACAATGTCCTCCATGAGTCCACTGAGACCTAGAGCCCACAACAATGCCTCATGCAAGTCTGTATCAAGAATCTGCACTGGGAAGACCCAAAGGTCAGTGGTGGAAGCTAGAAA
>RJWM01041583.1:0-14810 GCA_004363535.1 Dasyprocta punctata | reverse complement strand
TCTTTTTTATCCATTCTTTGATTGATGGGCACTTGGGTTGTTTCCAAAATCTGGCTATTACAAATTGGGTTGCTATAAACATGGGTGCACAGATATCACTGTGGTATGATGTTTTCAATTCTTCTGGGAAAATGCCCAGAAGAGGGATAGCTGGGTTGAATGGGATCTCTAATCCTAGCTTCTTGAGGAATCTCCACACCGACTTCCACAGTGGTTGCACCAGTCTACATTCCCACCAACGGTGGAGAAGAGTTCCTTTTTCCCCACAGCCCCTCCAGGATTTGGTGTTGGTTGATTTTTTAATCTTGACAATTCTTTCTGGAGTGAGATGGAATCTCAGTGTTGGTTTAATTTGCATTTCCTGAATGACCATTGATGTTGAACATTGTTTCATATATTTACTTGCCATTTGTATTTCTTTCTCTGAGAAGTGTCTATTCATCTCAGATGCCCATTTTTGGATTGGGTCCTTGAATTTGAGGGGCCTGATTTCTTTTAATTCTTTATATGTTTTAGATAGAAATCCTTTGTCTGATGGACAATTGGCTGAGATACTTTCCCAGTTTGTGGGTTTTGTTTTCACTCTGTTGGAGATTTCCTTTGACATGCAAAAACTTTTTAGTAGGATGAGATCCCAGGTGTTGATTCTGGGGAGTGTTTCCCGTGCACCCTGAGTTTTGTTCATGAACTCTCTGCCTACTCCTATGTCATTGAGATTTTTACCTACTCTGTTTTCTAGTAAGTTGAGTGTCTCTGTTTTTACATTCAGATCTTTGATCCATTTTGACTTTATTTTAGTGGATGGTGATAGGCATGGATCTAGTTTTAGTTTACATCATATAGAAAGCCAGTTTTCCCAGCACCATTTGTTAAAGAGGCTGTCTTTCTTCCAATGTACATGGTTGGCCCCTTTGTCAAAGATGAGGTGGCTAAGTGTGTTTGTAGTTGTGGCTGTATCTTCTAATCTATTCCATTGATCTTCAGGTCTGTTTTGATTCCAGTACCATGCTGATTTTATCACAGTAGCTTTCTAGTATAGTTTCAAGTCAGGGATTGTGATGCCTCCTGCCTTCCCTTTGTTGCCCAGAATTGCCTTTCCTATTCTAGGTCTTTTCTGGTTCCAGATGAATTTCAAGAATGCTTTCTCTAGCTCTGTGAGGTAGGCAAGTGGCATTTTGATTGGGATTGCATTAAATCTGTATAATAATTTTGGGAGAATGGCCATTTTCACGATGTTTGTTCTTCCTATCGATGAACAGGGAATATCTTTCCATTTTCTGAAATCTTCTTCGATCTCCTTCTTTAGAGTAATGTAATTTTCACTGTATACATCTTTTACTTCCTTTGTTAGATTGATTCCTAAGTATTTCATTTTTTTGGATGTTATAGTGAAGGGTGTGGTTTCCCTTATTTCTGTCTCAGTGACTTTGTTGTTTGTGTACAAGAATGCTATTGATTTTTAAGTGTTCACCTTGTATCCAGCTACCTTACTGAATTTAGTTATTACTTCTAAAAGTCTTCTAATGGATTTTTGGGGGTCTTCTATGTAGATTATCATATCGTCTGCAAATAATGATAATTTCACTTCTTCCTTTCCTATCCTTATTCCCTTTATTTCTTTCTCTTGTCTAATTGCTCTGGCTAGTATTTCCACAACTATATTGAATAGGAGTGGTGATAATGGACATCCTTGTATTGTTCCTGATTTTAGGTTGAAAGTTTTCAGTTATTCTCCATTTAGTAGGATGTTGGCCATTGGTTTATGATATATGGCTTTTATCAGGTTGAGGTAGAGACCATCTAGTCTGATTTTCGGTAGGGTTTTGATCATGAATGGGTGTTGGATTTTGTCGAAAGCTTTTTCTGCATCTATGGAGATGATCATGTGGTTCTTGTCCTTGGCCCTGTTGATATGGTGTATTACATTTATTGATTTGCATATGCTGAACCATCCTTGCATTCCTGGGATGAATCCCACTTGATCGTGATGTATAATCTTTCTGATAACTTGCTGTATTCTATTTGCCAGTATTTTATTGAGGATTTTTGCATCCATGTTCATTAGGGAGATTGGCCTGTAATTTTCTTTTTTGGTTGGGTCTCTCTCTGGTTTTGGTATTAGGGTAATACTTGTTTCCAGGAATGAGTTAGGGAGACTTGCTTCCCTTTCAATTTCATTGAAGAGTTTGAGGAGTGTTGGCATTAAGTCTTCCCTAAATTTCTTATACAATTCAGCAGTGAATCCATCAGGGCCCGGGCTTTTCTTTGTTGGTAGGGTCTTAATTACATTTTCAATTTCATTAGCTGAAATTCGGTTATTCAGTAGCATTACATCTTCTTGATTCAGCTTTGGTAATTCATAGGTGTCTAGGAATCTGTCCATTTCTTCTGTGTTATCGAATCTGTGTGAGTAAAGGTTTTTGAAGTAGGTGTTGATGATCCTCTGTATTTCCACTGGGTCTGTAGTGATTTCACCCTTTTCATTTCTTATTGCACGAATCTGAGTTTCTTTCTTTCGTCTTCTTGATAAGGTTGGCTAGGGGTTTATCAATTTTATTTAGTCTTTCAAAGAACCAACTCTTTGACTCATTGATTCTTTGTACTGTTTTCTTAGTTTGCATTAATTTCTGCTCTAATCTTAATAATTTCCTCCCTTCTTTGGGCTTTGGACTTGACTTGCTCTTCTTTTTCTAGAGTTTGAGGTGTAGCATTAGGTTTATGTGTGTTCTTTCCGTTTTTCTGATATGAGAGTTTAGTGTTATAAATTTCCCTATGAGGACTGCTTTCACTGTATCCCACAGTTTCTGGCAATTTGTATTTGCATTTTCATTCAATTGTAGATATTGTTTACTTTCTTCTTTAACTTCTTCTGTGACCCACTGATTATTTAGGAGGGTGTTATTTAATTTCCATGTGTTTATGTGGTTATTGTAGGTTTTTTTGTCATTCATTTCCAATTTTACTGCGCTGTGGTCAGATAATATGCATGGGATTATTTCAGTTTGTTTGCATTTACTTAAGCTTGCTTTGTGGACCAGTATCTGATCTATTTTAAAGAATGATCCATGTGCAGCTGAGAAAAATGTGTATTCTGATGTTGATGGGTGGAATACTCGGTACACATCTACTAGTTCCATTTGTTCACAAGCTTGATTCAGTTCTGCTCTTTCTTTGCTGATATTTTGTTTGGTTGATCTATCTCTCTGTGACAATGGCGTGTTAAGGTCCCCTGTTATAACTGTATTATTGTTTATTTGGTTTTTCATGTCTATGAAGAATTGTCTTACATAGTTGGGTGCTCCCATATTCGGTGCATATATATTTATGATTGTCATCTCTTCCTGTTGAAGTTTTCCCCTAACAAGTATGTAGTGACCTTCTTTATCTCTTTTGATCATTCTCTGTTTGAAGTTTGCATTATCTGCAAACATAGTAGCTACCCCTGCTTTTTTCTGAGTTCCTGTTGCATGGAGTATTGTTTTCTAGCCTTTGCTTTTTAGTCTGTGAATTTCCTTTTGAGTGAAATGTGTTTCTTGTACACAGCATATTGTTGGATTTTATTTCTTAACCCACTCTGCTAGTCTGTTTCTTTTTATTGGTGAGTTGAGACCGTTTACATTTATTGATATAGCTGGTACATACTGGCTCATCCCTGTCATATCTTTCTGTTGTTGGTTTTCTACATTTTCTGTTTAATTACTTGCCCTGCTTAGTGGTTTCCTTTTGTTGTTGTTCTTAAGATTATAGCTATCTTTGTCTCTTTCTAGAGTGTCTTTCAGTACTCTTTGTAGTGTTGGTTTGGTGGCCATAAATTTCTTTAGTTGTTCTTTGTCATGAAAGTATCTTATTTCTCCATCAATTTTTAAGGATAGTTTTGCACAGTACATCAATCTGGGTTGAAAGTTGTTTTCTTTCAGGATTTGAAATACTTCACTCCAAGCTCTTCTTGACTTAAAGGTTTGTGTTGAGAAGTCTGCCATGATTCTGATAGGCTTTCCTTCATAGGTGATCTGTTTCTTTTCTCTGACAGCTTTTAGTGTTTTGTTCATGTGCTGTGTTTCTGATACCCTTATTATTATATGGATCTGGGTGAGAATTTATTTTGGTTGTGGTTAATTGGGGTACTGTATGCCTCAGTTACCTGTATTTCAGATTCTCTACCCTTGTTTGGAAAGTTTTCTGCTATTATTTCTGTGAATAGTCTTCACAGGTCATTAGTATTGACCCCTGCTTTTTCATTTATGCCTATTAATCTTATGTTATTTCTCTTGGCATCGTCTTGCAGCTGTTGAATTGTTGTTTCTTGGTTCCTTACTATTTTTAGGAGATCTTTTTGGCCATGATCTCCCATGCCGTCTTCAAGATCTGAGATTCTATCTTCAGCTTCATTTAAGCAGTTTTTCAAACTTTCCATGGAGTTTTTCATTTCCTGCATTTCTCTTTGCATCTGTTTCATGCATTCTTTTTGTGTTTTGTATTGTTCATTCAAGGTTGTGATCATTTTCTTAAGTTTTTCTGTTTTTTATCTTGCTCTTCTTTAGATACACACAGCATTTCTTTAATAATGATTCTCATTTCATTTTTTAGCTGAGAGAATATTTCTGATTTGAATTTCTCTATAGCTTCATCAAGCTGTTTCTTTATTGCATTTTCCATCATTTCGGAAAGTCCATTTTTGTGACTCCCACTGCCTTCCATTTCAGTGTCTCTTGGGTTTGTTCTTTGTGGGCTGGGTGACTGAGACTGCCTCTTGGTCTTTTGTTTTGTCATTTTCTTCTAGAACCCATGTGGCTCTGTCTCCTGGGGGTGTGGCCAGGTGTTCCCCTGAGGGTAGTGCTGATTCTTGGGTCGTGCTGAATCACAGGACCCGGTAGAGCTGGGTCCTGTATGTAGCAAGGGAGGGCGGCCTCCTGGGGTGTGCAGGTGGAGCCTCCTCCTTAACTGGGTGGGGCCCAAGGCCTCCCGGTCCCAGGGAGCTAGGCAGAGTGTACCCTGGAGTGACACCGCCCAGACCCTGGGTCTGTCTGCAAGTTCAGAGCAACAGCTGTGGCAGGGCAAGCCTGGGCAAGTCCCAGGCCTACAGTACCAGGAGCAACCCAACTGGTCAGGGGTCCGTGAGCTCTCGGATGCTGCACGCACAAGCCGCGCCACTGAAGTATGGAACTCACACGTGCTCTGCACTCTGATGTGGGGAGCCCAAGCTCTCCAAGTCCCTGCAGCTATGTTGGTCAGTCCCCAGTGAGCAGCTCTGGGGTCCTGGGCTGATCTGGGCTGGGCTGTGTACCTCTGTGTCCTGCGAGACTGGCCAGGCATTCCCCTGAGGGTCACACTGATTCTTGGATCACACTGAATCGTGGGACCGGGTAGAGGTGGGTCCTGCGTGCTGCAAGGGAGGGCAGCCTCCTGGGGTGTGCAGGTGGAGCCTCCACCTTAACTGGGTGGGGGCCAAGGCCTAGTCAGGTGCCATTTTAAGAATGGATTAATTGTTTAAGACTGAGCCACACATTAGCTATAGACTAACAACTCCACTTCAGGGTTTCCAGTGTTATGCTCCCACAATGACTTAAGTGAGAGATAGCCATGAGAGACAGTCACAAAGAGGGTGTGACCTAGATACAGACATTCTGAGAAATTTAAGCTCAGGTTGGGAAGGACATAGGCAACGTTTTGTTTTGGCAAGAGTGGTTTTCAGAGGCAGCTGGATCTGAAAGTGCTGGCACTAAATCCATCAGTCTGCTTGAAGCTCTACCATGCTGTCTACATCCAGCAGATACCAGTGGTCTGATTGTTTTCCCCATCTTCCAATGTGACCAAGGACATGCCTTGGCTTGAGGGCCTCTGGAGTGGGGTGGGAGGGTAATCTCATGAATCCACAGGCCATAGAGCTATGTGGAACAATGGTAACTTGCTGGATTTCAAGACTGCAAGTCCTGGAAAGAAACCACTCACTCAAATATATGGAGGAAAAAACTATGGCAGAGGTTTTTTTTTATTGAATTTGTTTCATTCTTTTTCCTTTGTTGGTTTTTTGGTTGTGTTATGGCTTGTGTCTAGATGTTCCTCCAAAACCTAATGCCATCACAAGTGGGATTTTTCAGAGGTGGCTGGGTCTAAAGTATGTGATGCTAGGATTAAGGGTATGGGATTACTAAATTAGCCCATTGATTGGTTTGGCATAGTTCTGGGTGCAGATAGGAAGGCCCTCCCTGGGTGTGAGTGCTACCCACTCTAAGGGTGTATAGCCTAGATAGAATATAAGGAAGAGAAAGAAGAGTGATGTGGTTTGTCGCTTGCTGCTTCTTCGCTATTACACTGCTTTGCTGCCTTCTGCATGGTATGAACTGTTTCTCCTCTGCAGTGCCCTTCTGCCATGCCACCCTGGCTTTTAGCCAGCCAACTGTGAACTGAAACCTCTCCAAACTGTGGGCTATAATAAACCTTTCCTCCTTTAACTTTGGGCATGATGTATTTTGTCTCAGCAATAAGGAAAGTAACTAAGAAATGGGGTATGGGGATTTTCTCCTTTTTTTCATTTTTCCTTTAAAATTTTTCTTCTTTCTTAATTTTCTTTTTTTCCTCTATTTTGATCTCAGTTTTTTTCATTTTTTGTTACTTTTTTCTAATGCTATTAATTTCCTTTTACTCCTCAGAAGTATCCTTTATCTAACTTCCTTCTCACTTTCCATTGACACAATTTCCTTTTTTTATTTTAAAGAGATTAAAAGAAAACAAAACAATCAAAACAAAACAATAGAAATGATATAGGATTTCAAAACAAGCTGATAGGAAATTAGCAATAGTCACTATATTGCATATTATTTTATATGTTATTTTTATCTTCCTTCTTTTCTCTTTTTCCCCATCCCAGGAAACTGTTGTTTCCTTTTGAGAAGTTTCATTTCCTTTCACAATATCATTTGTACCTTTTGGATCTTATTTATTATTATTTTGGATCTTTCAGTTTCCTACACAAGGGAGACAATACAATGTTTACACATGGGAATCTGATTTATTTCATTTATAAGTATGGTCTCTAGTTGCATCCACTTACCTATAAAATCCTCAAGTTTATCCTGTTTTATAGCTGAGTGATATTCCATTGTATAAAAATACTACATCTTTTTAACCCATTCCTCAGTTGATGGACATTTGGGTTGTTTCAAGATTTGGCTGCTACTAATTGTGCTGCTATAAACATAAGTGCACATATATTGCTGTGGTATGATATTTTTAATTCTTCTGGGGAAATACCCAGAAGGAGAATAGCTGGGTCAAATGGGACTTTTTTTGGAGGTGGTACCAGGAATAGAACCCATGACCTTGTGCTTGCCAGACAGGTGCTTGCGCCACTGAGCTAAATCCCCAACCCCCTTCAAATGGGACTTCTAATGCTAGTTTTTTGAGGAATCCTGGCACTGATTTCCACAACGGTTGCACCAGTCTACACTCCCACCAACAATGGAAAAGGGTTTCTTTTTCCTCACAACCCCTCCAGCATTTGTTATTGGTTCATTTCTTGATGATAGCCATTCTTTCTGGGGAGAGATGGAATCGCAGTGTTGTTTTAATTTGAATTTCTTGAGTGACCAATGACATTGAACATTTTTTCATTTTTTGTTTGTCATTTGTATTTCTTCATCTGAAAAGTGTGGCACATTTTCAAATGTACTTTTTTTTGTTCTCCAGTTTCCCACTGCCTCTATTTTTACTAGTATAACCATTAAGATTTATGAATCTTTTTTCTTTTTTACTTTAAAATGGAAAAAGAATAAAAACTTTTGATAGTTAACTCCATGCTATTATTGTTGAATACTGTTCCATATTCAGTGGAAGTATAGTTGTTGCATTTACTAGATATTTGCTTTGTGTCAATATTTGGTTTGTCTTAGTATTTATACTATAATAATAGATCTCATTTTATACTTAAGGGTGGTATATTATTGGTTCTTAGGGTATGCAAATATGTAGTTTGTCTTTGATTCTACTATAGTTGTTGATTTTATTGCTATTGCCAAGGTCCAATACTTGTTATTAATTGGTTTTCTCTGTATGCCAGTATCTGGGTTGGCTTTGAGTCAATATTGTGGCACATTTGTAGAGAATTGTATGCTGGGCCAAATACACTGGGGCCTTCTCTCCTAAATGAATGGAGGTGGCTGGATCTTCAGACAGTGACAAAGTCTATAGTTAACCATTCCCAGAGTGCATCACAGAAAAGCAAACACCAATTAAGAGGTCTGCAAACTAACAACTAAGTCTTGTATTATAATCGACCTTCAAATTTCAGGACAAAGAAGAAAAAAACCAACAATAGAAACATAAGAAGAAAAAGCAAGAAAATTCCTCCCAACTCCCAACTCCTCCAAAACTGATCCATAGATAATTGAGGGAGAGGAAATCAAAAGCAACACAGCTGAATTATTCAAAAGGATAACAGAAGGTATTAAAAACAGATCAATAAAGTGCTTGGCAAGCTTAAAGATGACATAACTAGATAGATAATCGACCCAATAAACAAAACAATCAGCAAGCCTATGGAAGACCATAATAAAAAGCTAGCTGAGCTAAACAAAATGACACAAAACATAAATGCCCAGCATATAAAAGAATCAGAGTCCATAAAAAGGTACCAAACAGAAATTCAGATTAAAAATTCTATTGGAATATGAGCAAGAGAAGTGACCAATGTGAGAACAGAGTGGCAGAAATAGAAGACAGGGTAGATGTCAGTGATAAGTTAATGAAGAGATGCCTTAAAAAAAGACAAGAGAACATGAAAAATGGGCCCAACAGCTAGCTTCTAAATGATGCAAAGACTAATCTAAGACTAATTTGAATTAGTGAACAATCAGAAGACAGCACAAATGGCATTTTAATAAAACCTGTTTGCTGAAATAATACCAGAAAACTTCCAAATATAGGAAAAGAATTTAACATATAGATAAGTAAGGCATATAGACCCCCAATAACCACAATCAAAAAAGAACCTCTCTATGCCACATCATATTCAAAATTCCAGAAGACCAGCACAATAACAGGATTTTAAAAGCTGTTGGAGAAAACAGCAAATCACTTATAAAGGTGAACTCCATTCATCTGTCACTGCACCACACAGGAGGACCCTACTCACTGTGGGAAACATACTGCCAATTCCTAGCTGACTCTGCATCTTGGTTCCCTTCAGCACACAGCTGCAGAGGTGACTACCAAACAACTGACCAGATCAAGGATAAAGCCGATGTCCTGGAGAAGAAGTAAGCCCAGGAGAGTTGCTTACTTCTGGAAGAAATAAAGGGCCAGCAGTGCTTACTGCAAGAAAAGTCCACAGCTGGTGTTAAAAAACAAACAAACAAACAAACAAACAGAATAAAACAGTGTAGGGGTTTATCCTGAGAGTGATTTCTGAGAAGATGGTGGAGTGGGTAAGCAGCAGAGGAAAAGCCTCTCTGAGACTTGCTGTCCAGACACTGGAATGTAGCAATGCAAGGAAGAAAAGAAAGAGGGAAGTGGGTCCTCTGGACCCAGGAAGGATATGAAATGAGAATTGAAGCACATGGGGAGAGTGAGAGAGAAACCTCAATGAAGAAGGAGGTAGCTGGTGGAGCCTTCTCCCTAAGTTGGAACCCACTGTGTGGGAGGGGCAGTTCAAACCTATGGACACATGGTTTTTGGTTACTTTTCTCTCCTTGCTGAAACAAAATACTTAACACCCAAAATAAAAGAAGGGAAGGTTTATTTAACTCACAGTTCATGGAGTTTTCAATCCATAATCAACTAGCTCCAAGTTAGGATGGCATGGCTGAGGGGAAATATGGTGGCTGTGGCAGATACTAGAAGTGACAAGAGCAAAAAAAAAAAAAGACAGAAGTGAGAAGCAAGCTTATTTCCCTCCCTTATATTGTATATAGGTTACTCAACCCTCAGCAAGTGCATCATTCACACTGCCAATCCCAGTACTAGACAATGAACCAATCACAAACACTACATTCAGCCACCTCCATGACTACATGAGGCTTTGAGGGGAACATCCAAACACAAACCATAACATGGTGACTGTTGGCAACTCCAGAGGCCTCCATGGAGAAACAGCACTGGAAGGGAATAGTGGATGTGGAGAATTGCACTGGCTAGGGGTGAGTTCTGTGAGACTGGATGTCCTGTGAGAGTAATTGGCCAGGAGCCATCTTGGAGAGAGACCAACTGAACTTGGAACTCAGAAAAACTGCTGGCTCCATCTAGCAGCTCCTAGCTGAGTTCAAGCTCAAGAAGGTTCACTAAATGCTGCAGGCTGAACAGGTCTGGTTCCAGCCTCACTGACAAAAACCAGCCTGAACTTCAGGGGAAATAAAGGTGCAGCCTCACTGAGATAATCCACTACTCTACCACAAAGCTACTGCTGGCTTTCTAGGGTAAATAAACATGGATCTGAACTCTGTCTCCACACATTGTCTACCAGTGACAGCAGAAGCAAATCTTGAAGTGGACACTTTTTCCCTTTTCTTTTTTTTTAAAATGTTTTTCTCTTCATTGTTTGTCTTGCATTTAAAAGTGTGAATGTGGTTTCTAGTTTTCTGTGGCTGTTATTCTGTTCTTTCTTTTATTTCTCTCTTCTCTCTCTCCTTCTTGTCTTCTGCCCCAGTTTCCCAAAGTTTGCACTATCTTCCTTTGTCCTCCAGCCTTGCTTCTTCTAATCTTTTCCTTTTCTTCTATTTGTCTGTTTTTCCCCTAACCCCTTTTAAATTTTCTCCCCTGAAGGTAAAATTGGCATATTGAGGACTTACTTATGGTATACAATTTTCTGGTTTTAGATTTTGTCATACAACCACAAAGCTAGTCCATACAGTTAAAGGTGGCAAAGTAATGGCTACCTCAATTTGTCATTTTGTAGGTTGTGTTTGGTGCTACTATTATTGCTGATTGTACCACTTTAGTCAAAGTGACATAATTATTATAACCAGCTGTTCTTCCTGGTATACCTAGACTGAGATTGCCTAAGGGTCATAGAAAATACTATGGACCAGTGCCAAAGAATCAGGAGCTGGGCCAAGCAGGCAGCAACTTCTCATCCCCAACAAATCAAAGAGGCAGGATCTTGCAATAATCTCAAAACAAAACAACAACAAAAAAAAAGCTACATCTGAACAATACCTCTGAGAAATAGTCATTTCCTAGGGATTCTAAATGCTAGCAATAAAGCAACTTACCATAGGCAATTTACAAGCAACAATCTAGGAATTAAGCTTAAAAAATAGAAAATGAGAAGACACTTAAACAAGACATAACCCCACATACCCAGTTCACCAAATGCAAACCCAGAGAGAAATGAGGTGGGACAATCTGAAAGTCACTCACTTGGCTGATCTGAAGTGGTAACAACAAAGTGAGTGAACAAGACTCTAGAAAAAAATCAAATCAGAAATAATTTCTCAGATAACTACAGAGATAGTGATCATGATGAAAAACATGCTTAGTGACTCTAGAGCAGATACAGATAAAAGAAATAGAGGAACTTAGAAAAAAGGTGGAAACCTTGAACGCCCAACAAGAAAGCAATGGAATCCATAAAGAAGATTCAAGCAGATATCCAGGAGACTAAAAATTCCTATTGAAAGTATGCATTAGCAGAATAAACCAATGTGAGGACAGAATCTCAGACATAGAAGACAAGTTTGTGGTTAGTGATCATGAAAAGAAAGACTTCTTAAAAACAATGAAGGGGCCAAGGATTTAGCTCAATGGTGCAAGTGCCTGCCTGGCAAGTATGAGCTCATGAGTTTGATCCCTGGTACAAAAAAAAAACCCAAAATAAAAACAGCAAGGGACCATGAGAAATCAATCTAGTAGCTGCTAGATGAGACACAGAAGAATAACTTAAGATTAATTGGAGTCAATAAAAAAGCAAGAGATGGCACAAGTGATATAAAAGAAAAACTTTCACAGATGTCATGGCAGAAAACTTCCCTGGCAGAGAAAAAGAATTTGACATACAGGTAAGTGAAGAATCTAGGACTCCAATTAGCTATAATAAAAAAAATACTGCCAGCAATATAATAGTCAAGACTCCAGAAATTCAACACCAGAACAGTATACTAGAAAAGAAATAAATCACCTATAAAGGGAAGCCTATCAGTGTTAGGTTTTCTGGCACAGTAGAGAGGCAATAAAGAAGAAAAAGAGGGCTTTATTGACGATGTGGAGAGGAGTGCACAACTCGTGGGCCTGGCTCCTTCTCTGGACAGATACAAAGAGGGCTGAATGTTATATGACCTCTGACCAGACGCGGAGCTTGGAGTGGGTATTGATGACCCATGAGGACTGATTGGAATTTTCTTCATGCACACAAGAAAGGAAAGAGGAAGTTGTAATCAAGGCTGAAGGGAGAAAGAGGAGGAAGTGGTCATTGGGGAAATAAACTGTCATTTTTGTTTTGGCATTCTGCCATATTAGACCACTACCATAATATTCAGTAATTTATACTATGGCAGAAACCTTTCATTCCCATTTTTTGGTTTTAAGAAAGGGCAACAACTCTCTCAGATTGCTTCCTGCTGAACAGGGGCATCACATTGGGGATTGGGAGGGTTGATGGGATGATTGTTAATGCCCATGTAGGAGCTGGCACCAGGTGTTTCAGCAAAGACAAAGAGTTCATTGTTGAATACTCACATCCCAGATTGGAGAAATCTAAAAAAAAGTGTAAAAACAAGGTGCTATGAGGAGACAGGTTATTATCATAATTAAAGGATGCAGGAGAGTTAGAATGAAGGTGCTCATGATCTAAACATGTTGCTCCACCAGGACCAGGGTGAGGAAGAAGAATGTCCATAGCCTAGCTGTTGGTGCTTTTTGTCTAGGTAGTTGCAGAGACATTTTACCTTGTCCATGACAATTTCTGACTCATTTATAAAGAAACAACATTGTTCTCCCAGCATAGTGCAGGTACCTCTCTCTTTTTCTGTAAGGACATCTAGAGCTTGTCAGTTCTGGAGAGTAACTGCTACAAGGCTATTTATTTAGTTTTGGAGTGGGTGGATGGAGATGGTTATGTCTTGTATCTGTTGGTGAAGCTCCAGGGACAGCTGATGATAAAGATGGGCTGCCATGCCTATTCCCCCCACCCTGAATCCAGTTCCAAGTACAGAGAGGATACCTACACCAACCTGAAACATGGATGGCCCTTGTTTCCCAGGCAAAGTGTGTATCATGGAGTTGGAACAAGAAGAAGGTTTCCATGGCATCCTGAGAGTTTACTGTTAGGGCCAGAACTAAAAGGAGTATGGTACAAGACCGTGTCCATTGAAGAGGAAGACAAGTACAGACCCCTGTTTGGCAACCCACAAACCAGCCCCGGGGTGGGCAGACAGCTAGGTTCTGGTCGGAGGTAATGTTCTGAGTGCAGTGAGAAAGATCCCCTATTTGGAGAGAAGAATTTTGAGACAAAGATTCGAGGCAGGTGAGGTTAGTTGGCCAGTCAGGCAGACTGTAGATAGAGAGAGGTTCCACTATGGCTGAATTATGTGGGTAGGATAAGTAAGAGGCATTCCAATATATGTGGACAGCCATATAAACATTTTGTTGGAATGGAATGCAAAGCCAGCATTCTGTAAGATTTGTGGAATGTGATAGGGTAACATATGCTTGTGATAGTTGGGGAATGGGTTGAATTTGATGTGGGAATACTTGTGGCAGTCAGGTAGGTATTATTGGGATGTTGATAATGGGGGGAGGGTTTTGGATTTTACCCATAGAATGAGGAAGTTGCCTTGTGGGGTTGGATTCTTCAGTCATACTCATGATGATTATAAAAATAAAGGCCCCAAGATTTTCCCATGAGATATTAGGGATGTGACACATTTTTTATTGTGAATCTTATTCATTTTACACTGTTCCCCCCCCCATAATTTGTTGTGGTCGTGATGAATGAATCTGTTTCCAAATGTTTCCTCCTACATGTATGCCAATGGTTTCACATTCCCACTTATCAGTGTAAAACCAGTAGAGATTGACATACTGTCACTGGTGCATCATGGGGAGCTGGGGAGTTATAACCAGACCCTGTTCGTGACAGTAGATGTTGTCAGATCAGCAAATTACTTCATTTTGGTTAGGTTTTTCCTTATCCCAGATTTGGGCATAAGGTCTAAGATGACAGTAGGGAATCTAAAAAATGAGCATGGATTGGGGGGGTTAAAGTTACAGGAGGCAATTATTCCCCCTTCTAAAAGGGTAAAAGTAAGAGTGCAGGTAGGACTTGTCTTTGATCTGGGGGTTGAGCTGGAGAGAGTGGGAAGTATGAGGAATATAAGGCCTGACCATTGAATCATGTCTGGGAAATTATAGACTGGGAGTGGGGAGGGCTGTAACTGTGTCACTGTGAGACAAGAGCCCAGATTAGAGGGATCTCATGTTTAACTAGACAGTTGAGGGTGGAGGGAATTAAGATAGTTGTTATGTAGAACAGTACAAAAGTGATTTTACGTGTAATGTGGAAGTCCTCAGGAAAGACTGCCCAGAATCCTATGGTGAAAAGAATAATTAATAGGATGTAAGGAATCAGGAACCAGATACAATAACAAAACATGTTAGTCTGAAGGTTGTGGCTGTAGGCCTCTGGTGAGGCAAAGATGGTTGAGAGACAGGAGATGTGATGACCAGTCAGGATGTTTAGAGCCAAGGGAGTTAGGGTTAGGAGGGCAATGCTTAGCCTGAGTGACATGAAACCAGGATGGCAGTCCAGCGACCTTGACCGCCATCAGAGTTGTGAGGAAAACCAGGTGGGGGCCACTCCACTTTGGTTGTAGTCCTGTGGA
>RJWM01041582.1:0-14828 GCA_004363535.1 Dasyprocta punctata | reverse complement strand
AGTATCTGAGTTCTCTTTCTTGGTCACATTTGGGGGCTAAATATTCTAACCATCAATAGCTATGCTATGTAGCAAGAAGAGCAGGTCTTGGCTATGTCTAGTCCACTGTGAACTGGAACTCTATGTCCTATAATGTAAATTTATTTTATTAAAGACCTCTCATTCAAGAAATAGGTGATTAGAAGCTGGCAGTGGTGGCATATGACTCTGACCCCAGCACACACAAGCTAAGGCAGGAGAATCACCATGAGTTCTAGGCTACTCTGGGCTACTAGTGAGCTCAAGGTCAGCCTGAACTAGAACAAGAAAAAGAAGAAGAAATAGACAATTAGAATTATTTCTTTTGTTTTCAGTAAGTGTATATAAACTATCATTGAACGTATGTGTTTGAGCTGCAGAATATGGGTCAGATAACTTAGTCAGGAGACAGAAGAGGACACTGGACCTTGGGGAAGCATGAAGGGATTTAATTCTTGCCTTACTTGCTTCTATCATGCTACTCTGTAGCATGTATACAAATTTGTCTTTCTAAAGAGTGAAAGGACCTTGAGAGTACTAATGATGTGCTAGTTATTTGTGGATCCCTGGGTCCCCCATAGTTCCTGGCACATAGTAGGTACTTGATATTTGCTAACTGAATAAATGGATTCTAGAAGGAAACAGTTCTGCTGATGTCAGCATGAGCATCCTCTAGAGGACCCTGCTTTTTCCTTGTACCTTTCTGTGAGTGTAGAATATTGAGCCTATTCATCATCCTAATTAAAATTTAAATGTATTTTCTAATCTTAGGCAATTTCAGGAAGTGTTTTTTTCTCATTGTCAGCTTTCAAAGGAACTGCTTTCATTTTACATATGCTTACATCATTGTATTGTGACTTAAAGGAACATATCTCCCTAAGTGTTTAAACCCATAACATTAAGAAGCCATTCTCTGCCATATTAGCCATACTTAAACCTTTCCATACCATTTACAAGCTTAAACCATTTGATTTCTTTTTTCTTTTTCTTTTTTTTCCTGATCAAAGACACCTGCCTGCAGCTTGGTAGCCAAGCTCTGACTGTCTGAAGTTCTCTGGTAGTCTCAAAATTGCAATATTTCATACCATATCTTTGCTTTGAAATCACTTTATGGCCATTTTTTTCTTTTTAGAAAAATAAAACATTTTTATTATAGATTCGTAGGGGAAAAAAGATGAGCAGAAATGAAATACTAATTAGCTGTGGTTCCATCAGTCAGATACAATCACTTTTTCCCGATAAGAATGTTATTTTAAACAAAAATAATATCATATTTGTTTACAAATATTCTCAAATAGTAATGCCCCCATTGAAACTCAAATCCTGCCAAATTTGGTAAGCATTCTGCCTCTCTAGCATGCAAGCCCTCTGTGACAGGATACATGATTCACCCTAATTTTGCTCTTATGATTTAAATTTCATTTTGCCACATTGAAATGTTACAGGACTTTTGGTGCATTGGTTTATTTTCTGGATACATTTAACATAAATTGAGAAATTAATTGGCAGTCTTCTGACTTTCCGGCTGTGGGGAATAACAATGGTAGCAAGAAGCTGGTGGAGGCAGATCACATGCCTTGAACAGTCTTCCTGGAAACAAGTTAAATACTAAATTATTAGAAAAATTCTTCCAAATTCATTGCTGAGGTGGCACAGAATTAAGGACTTCTCGGCGGCAAGATCTAAAGTCAAGGCAAAATCCTGGGTGGCACTGGAGCCCCAGGTTGGCTTTAGTGCTGAGAACTGCACTTTGATTGGCAGAGGTGCAGATCCAGGGAGGGAGCACTAAAGCCAGATAAAGCTGGGATTGTCTGCAGAGGTCACCTCCAAATAAGCTAGGACTTTACAATGCTACACACTTGAAAAAATAGAAAATGAAAAGTGAAAGCCATGCCAAGAAAGGAGACAGCCAGGTGATCTGCTTGACTGAAAGTCTGCATTGGAAATGTGTGTCATTAGACAGTGTCTAATATCTCCCCTGGTAATTCATATGCTTAGGCCAGCCCACATTTGGACTTGAAGGCAAGACAGAAGTAGGGAAGGAGGAGAACAAAGAACGGGTATAGAGTTGGAAAAAAATTGTTAAGTTTGTAGAAGTAAATTAACATATAGGCATATATTGTAGAGTTTTCTTCACCTAATATATTTCTAGTAGAACCTCTTTTTTAGTAATCAAGTGAATATAATTTTCAACCAATACTTATATAGGAGCAGTGTTTAGTTTTATTCCAAATACTCAACAGCAGTTGTTCTGGAAAGGCAGCAGGTTACATTCCAAATGCAATAGATAAATCATCAGAATCACATGAAGACTTTTTTGAAAAGCATGCAGAGCTCCAGCAAAAGGGACACTGGCGTGAGACATTCTCGTTCACACTCAGTGAGAATGACTTTCACACTGTGTGCTGCCCTGACACATTTCCAAAGTGCCTTTCATAAGCAGCCCTTATTTTTGATTGGTGATGAATCTCTCCCCACAGCCTCCTCCCTCTCAAACATATTGAACAAAAGTGTAGAGAAAAGAAAACCAACGCAAGTAGTGAGAGTTTAAACAAAGCTTTATTTTACAAAATTTTTTATCCTTAAATGTAGCTCACTTCCTTCAAAAATCTCTCATGGCCCTGTTGTTCAGGAACAACTTCAGTAGTGACAAATGATAGAGAATTTCTATCAGTTTCTGAGTTGGATGACTGGCTTGAAATGACCCTTTATAAAGTCACTCATCCGCATCAACAACTTCCACAGCCAGTGACAATTAGTGTCAGTGCCGTTCTTGTCTCGGTTTTCTTCAAGTATCAAGTTTTCTTCTAATTGGTGGGTGACAGTTGATTGCAGGTAACTGTCTTCTTTTTATTGAAAAACATTTGACTATGTTTTCTAAAAAAATTGTTTATTGCTGTTGTTATTTGTCTTGTCAAATTGTAACCATCATATTCACATTATGCTTGTAGATGTCACTTGTTTGGTAATCAGAAAACAATGTTTTATGCATTTTATATCCTAATATAAACATTTGCTATTTACATTTAAGTATTTTAGTTAAAGAAACTTGTTGTGAGTAAAGTTTAACATATAATACATTATACATTTTCTCAGTTGAAAGAACAGAAAATACATACCTATTTAGTGTTCTTATGGAAAATATCTGCTGTTTTAGGAATGAATTTAAACAGGAGATTTATATAAATAAATAATTAATCAAAATAAATATAAATGAACTAAACTGCAAATAAAATATAGATGATGAGACTGAATTTAAAAAAACCAAATGCCTACCCATATACTATTTATAATAGACTGCATATATCACAAAGATATCTAAATATTTAGAAACAAATGACAAGAAAAGGTACATAAGATAAATAAACTTGGAGCAGCTATATTAACATTAGGTAAAAATGATTATAAAGCAATAATAAATAAAATGTTACATTTTTATATTTACTCTAAATATAAATATATAGTGAGGATAAACTTCGTTTAGCAATAACATATTTTTAAAATACATAAAGTCAAAAGTTGACAGATTACAAAGAGAAGTTGATGACTTACAACTGTAGTATGCTCTAAGATAGTAACAGGTCAGGTAGACAAAAATTAGTAAGGTTATACAAGATTTTAACCGAACAATTAAGCTTAATCTAATTGATCTTTAAAAGTATAATACATTTAACAGTTTGAAAACATACACTCAGTACTAATGTAGAGCCCACATGAAACACTTATAGTAAGTTAATTATGACTAGGACAAGAGCCAATCTAACCAAATAGAAAGGGCCAAACTTTTGGGGGGAAAATTGGTCGATTTCAGTTGTATTAATTAAAGGATGGCTGTTCCTTGACAGACATACCAAAATAGAAGATATCTATGTGATGTATAACTCAAAGAATTATATAAAGAACTCATAGAAATCAAGAAGCCAATACAAGAAAGAACAAGGCTATTGTCAGAAGAGCTATTCCATCTGTTCCATAAACACCTCAAAGTCTCAAACTCAGTTACTGGGAAATGTAAATTGAAATCACAAAGAGGTATAATTTTATACCCACTATAAGGGCAAAAATCTAAATGCTGGTCAATACTAATGCTAAAATGTGAGACATCTGCTGGTGCTAAACAATATGCTGTTTGATAGTACACACGGTTGGAAACACTATAAGAAGTACAAGGGAATGATTAACATAACAATTTGGATGGTAGTTATTCCAGAGAGGGAAGTAAAAGGGGATGATGACTACCATTCATTAAACTGTCTATGTATGTTTTATGCGTTTTTATAGGTGTAATGTATTTCATAATTTTAAAAAATGTGAAGGCATGTATCAGCCTATAAAAAGTCATTTTGATACTTGGTAGGTATTGATTGATGGTTTACAGAGAGGCATGATCCCGTTAATTTGTCTTTCATCTTCTCTGTGCTTTTTCTAATCATTTTAGTGCCGAGCCTGAGCTTTGTCAATTACACCAGCCAAGCACATTCAATTTCAGGACATTGTGCTGTCTACTTGTCACACATCCAAAGCACCTCGTTAATTGCAAGCCTTTTAAGACAGAAGGGCCACAAACCTAACACTGTTTAACAATCCTAACGTTGAATAGTAGGGCCTAATATTATTTAAATCTTGGAAATATTTAGCCAGGTTGTTGTTTTTGGAGCTTTTTGCTTTATCTAGCATGATTTTTTGCTCATGTATTCTAGTGGTTATATAAGCTCTCTACATTATTATAAAGTATTTGTTTTAGATATTTTAATGTGATTTCAGTGTTGTTGGAAAACTTAAGGAAAATGAAGATTAAACAATTTCTCTGTTCTTTGTGATCATTGTCAAACTTATTAAACTCATATTTAGTCAATTTTTGTAATGATTCTGTAGTAATTTATTAAGCCAACAACTAAAAGCTTCCTTTACTTGTCTGCAGTGAATCACCTCAATTATCTATGTATGCCTACAGACTTCTTGAACCATCTGTCTTGTATTTAAGTTGAATTTATACTGTCTGGCTTTATAGAAGCAGTGCTAAGAGCAGGCATTAATGGTTGCAGGCTTATTCTTGAATATCTCCAGGATCTCCGGAAGAAGGCATTTTTCTTTTGCCTCTAATGGGATACCTTTAGCTCTGCTTTGGATTTCCCTTTAAAGGGCTTTTTCAGTTCTCTCATTCTGTAGAGCTCTCTATCTTTTCTTCTTTCTCCCTAAAATGTTTAGATCTCACTTTTCTTCAAAAAAAAGCAAAAAAAAAAAACAAAAACAAAAACAAAAACAAAAACAAAAAATTCCTGTGAGACCGAGCTATTCAATCCAGTTCATTGCATCTGTGTTTTATT
The DNA here is from genome assembly GCA_004363535.1 of Dasyprocta punctata. Taxonomy (NCBI): domain Eukaryota; kingdom Metazoa; phylum Chordata; class Mammalia; order Rodentia; family Dasyproctidae; genus Dasyprocta; species Dasyprocta punctata. The sequence continues at coordinate 9,483 of RJWM01041582.1, read as the reverse complement.
TCACCAGCAAACCACTTGAAGTATTTGCAATGTCATATGCCTACCTCTTGATCTCCAGTGCCAGGGCGCCAACTGGCCACCTCTCAGAGCTCACTTCTTACTTCTCTTTCCTTCTCCAAATGTGCTTCAGGTGCATTGGCCTCTTTACTGCTTCTCAAAGCTAAGTATGATCCTGTTTATAGCTTTGTATTTACTCTTCCCCCTGCCCCAGTGCTCTTCCTTCATATATTTACATGACTTTGTCATTCTAATTGTAAAAACCAAAGCAGCAAAATAGTGTCCTTTAATAACCTTCTTGGATTGCTTACTTTTCCTTCATAGTAGTTAGAGATTGCTGTCATATACTTTCGGGTTATCTGAAAACACAGTTTAAAAAGAGGCTGTACTTCATTTGTTCCCTGTTAGAATAATGTCTGGGACATCGGTGAAGTTCAGTACATACTTTAAATGGAGTCAGTAATAAATGTTGAAACTACTCCAGCCATGGATGGCGATGATGCTCCTTTCCTTGGTGGCTGACTCTATTGCATTTGTTTCTTCTCATAACACGTATTTCCTCTCAACCTTCTTGATGTTAGCAGTCTCTATTCAATCTCTCACATTCTTCCTCTGTCCTTTCCAAAATATCCATTAAGGCTTGGTCCTGGACCCTAGAAATTTCTTTTTCAGGGATCACAATACCAGAGATTTATTCTATTCTTTTTTAAAAAACTGTGGCAAAGAAAATGCAACAAATCATTCACCATCTCAATCATTTAAAACGTACACTTAGTAGTGTTAACTGTGTATGTAGTGGAAGCATGTAGCATTTGTATTTGTATTTTTTGTGACTGGTTTGTTTCATTTAGTATAATAACTTCAAAGTTCATCCATGTTGTAGCATATCACAGGATTTTCTTCTTTTTAAAGTTAGATGATATTTTACTGTATGTATATACCACATTTTAGAAAGGCATTCATTTGTTAATAGATGTTTGGTTTGCTTCTACCTTTTGGCTATTGTGGATAATGCAACTGTCTTTTCAAGATCTTGTTTTCAGTTCTTTTTGAAATTCACCTAAAAGTGTGATTGTTGGATCACATGGTAATCTTATTTTATATTTTTTTTGAGAGCCTCCATACTACTTCCATAGTAGTTGCATCATTTTATATCACTACCAACAGCACATAAGGCTCCCACTTTCTCCATATCAAACACTTCTTATTGCCCATTTTTTAAAATAGTGCCTAACTTAATGGCTATTAGATGGTATCTCACTGTGGTTTTGATTTTCATTTTCTGATTGTGATGTTGAATATCTTTTAATATGTTCCTTGCTTATTTATTTACTTTCTTTGCAGAAATCCCTTTTAGATTCTTATTCTATTTTAAAATTGGATTTCTTTGATGGTAGGTTGTACACATTCTTTATTTGTTCTGGATGTTAACCCCTCATCAAACACAGTTTGCAAACCATTTTCCCAATTCTGTTGGTTGCTTCTTCACTGTTATTTCCTTTGCTGAGCAGAGGTTTCTTCTATTCTTGAGACTTTTGCTGCCCCTCAATTTGCTCTTCCTTTAAGTTTATTCTCTTTACCCTTATTTGTATACCTCTCTGCACTTAAAGTGTCCGTTGCCATCATACATTTTCCTTTTTATTTTCTATATTGTTTTGATAAGGATCATATATTAAGTCAAAATTTAGTAACTGAGCTGCTTAAATGATTTAAAACCGCCACACTGTCACTTTTAGTATTGACTTCTTACTAAATCTGCAAACCCATCTCCCCCAGAGTTTCAAACATCTTAAAACTAACTTATTATCAACATGTTATGCTTCTTCCGCTTTCCTCTTATCTAATCCATCACTAAATAGTCTCCATTTCTCCTGAAGAATGACTTGTCTTTTACCTACAAAAGAGACACTTCATATAAATACTTAGAAAGGTTGAAACTATATAGAAAAAATTAACATGAAGACAGTAAGTATGAAAAACCATATTACTATATTGTAGCTCTTTATGAATATATTCAATATTTCTATCAAAATAGCATGACTAGAGATACAAAGGAAATTTTATAATGGTGCATAATCAATTCTCAAGGAAGATATAACAATAAATGTATAACAGAACTTCAAAGTACATAAATCAAAAATTGCCAAAACTTAAGAAAGAGACAATCCCATGATCATGGTTATAAATTTTAAATTACCTCTCCAAAAATTAATAGAGAAATCAGACACAACTCAGGAGATGCATAGACAGTTTGAACAATCCTTTCAAGCTATTTGACTAAATGGATAGTTATAGAACAATTTATCCATAATATTAAACTATGAAATTTTTCAAGTACAGAGAAACAATCACGTGGGGCCATAAAACAGTCTTGACAAATTTATTCATTTTAACTTTTATTTTATTGGTGCATTTTAGCTATCCATAATGATAACATTCATTGTGGGGGTTTGTACCTGTGCATGACATATCTTACTTCTTTTTTCCTATTCCCTTCCCCTCCCTTCAACCCTTCTCTCCCTGTTCTTTTTTTTCTTGTCCCTTCTTTTCTTTCTCCCTCCTCTCTCTGTTGTTCCCCTTCTTATTGGAACATTTTCTTCCCATTTCCCAATATCCATTATACAGTTTTGTCCTTATTTACACTTTTGGTTTCTCACACCACAGAGAAACAATATAGTATTTACCCATGTGTGTCTGATTTATTTCATTTAAGTGTATGTTCTCAAAGTGCATCCGTTTAGCTAGAATTGTCTCAAGCTTATTCTTCTTTATGATATATATATCATATCTTTATCATCATTGGTAGACATTTGGGCTGTTTTCAAGATTTGGATATTACAAACTGTGTCACTATAAACATGAGTGTGCATATATCGCTATGGTATGCTGCATTTAATTCTTTTGGGACTATATCAAGAAAGGGAATAGCTGGGCTGAATGGAACCTCTACTTTTAATTTTTGAGGCATATCCACACTAATTTCCACAGGGTTTGTACTGCCACCAACAGTGGAGAAGAATTCCTTTTCCCCACAGCTTCTCCAGCATTTGTTATTGGTTGATATATTGATAATAACCATTCTTTCTGGAGTGAAATGGCATTTCAGTGTTGTTTTAATTTGCATCTCTTCAATGGCCAGTGATGTTGAACATTTTTTCATATTTTTACTTGCCATTTGTACTTCTTAACCTGAGAAGTGTGCCTTCATTTCATATGCCCATTTTTGGATTGGGTCTTTAAATTTGAGGGATGATTTTTTTTTTGAGTTCTTTGTAAATTATGGATATTAGTCCTTAGAGGAACAACTGGCAAAAATTTTTTTTTCCACTCTGTAGGTTGTCTCTTCATTCTGTTGGTGGTTTCTTTTGCTGTGCAAATCTTTTTAATAAGGTGAGATTCCAGCTGTTGATTCTTTGTGATAGTGCCCAGGGGATTGGGATTTTGTTCATGAAGTCTTTACCTACATCGAAATCTGTAAGAGTTCAACCTATTCTATCTTCCAGCACATCTAGTGTTTCTGTTTTAATATTTCAATTTATTTATTTATTTATTTATTTTTGTCTTTTTGAGACAGAGTCTCACTATGCAGTTCAGATTGGCCTTAAGCTTACTTTGCAGTCCAGGCTGGTCTTGAACTTGCCTCAGCCTCCCAAGAGCTGCTACTACAGGCATGCACCACCATGCCAAGCTTCTAATATTTAGATCTCTGATCCATTTTAACTTTATTTTAGTGCATGATGAAAGATATGTTTCTAGTTTTAGTCCTTGGCATGTGGAAAGTCAGTTTTTCAAGCACCATTTATAAGAAGCTAACTTTCTTCCAGTGAAGATGTTTGGCTTTCAACAAATTTAATAGAATTGAAATCATAGAATAAATGTCTTTAGCATGAAACTTAAAGTAAATCAGAATAGATATTTGAAAAATTAAAATCCACATATTTGAAAATTATGAGCACATTTTAAAGTAAACAATGGGCCAATTAGTAGACGCACTAGAAAATATATCTAGTAAGCTCAAAATATATAATAAGTACCAATAAAATATAAACAGAAGATATCCCTGAGATTAAATACAACAAGGAATGGATAATTTAAAAACTAAACATTGGTTCATTGAACAATAAGTGAATTTGATAAATACCTAACAAAAGTGAGGAAGAAAGAATATGAACCACCAATGTCAAAATAAGAAAAGTTATGACTAGAGATTCTACAGACATACAGAAACACATCAGGGAGATTCTGTAGACATCAAAAGGTAACAATATTATTGTGAATAATTTTATGGAAATAAATTTCACCACTTGCACAAAGGGGAGAAATTTCTTGAAAAATGCTACTTACTAAGAAGGCCTTACCACTATTAAATAAATTGCACTTTTATTGAAAGCACCCTATGAAGAAAAGTTCAAATGTAGATGATTTACTGCTTTTTAAAATTTATTTCTAAATTGATGCATAAAATTATGGATATTTATGGAGTGTGGGGTATATTTATGTGATGTTTCAATAGAAGCATACATTGTATAATGTTAAAGTCATGGTAAACATTAAGTATCTCCTCAAATGTTCATCATTTCTCTATGATGAAAACATTCAAAATTCCTTCTAGTTTTTTAAAATATGCAGCACAATGAATCTTAAGTTGAACATTTATTTTCCATTCAGAGGACCACTGGGATTCTCTCCTAACTAATACAACCCTTTCTGATGCTATTCGCTATTTCAGGTGCTGCTGTCAAGCTTGGGTTTAAATAACAAAAAAAGTCACCCCACTATGGTCCTGTTTAGGAAATTGTGGTGACTTCCAGTTATCTCTGATAACAAAATTTTTAAAAAGTTCCTTGGCTTACACTTTTCTCTGTGAAAGTGAGAAATACAGTTTAAATTTACAAATGGTCCCTCCATTCTAGCAAATGGTACCTGTGCTACTGAGCTAAAAATGAGTTAAAAATAAGTGGTAAGAAAGAAAAGAAAGAAAAGAGAGAAGCATAAAAAATAAGTAGAAAACATAAGATGATGCAAAATAACAGTGGGATTAATACAGAGAAAGTTTGTCCTGCTATATAATTCACTTGCTACAGATGGACCACAAATATGACTCTAAGATTTCTAGCAGCCAACTCAGATAGGAGAGCATGATAGGTTAAATGATTCATGAGGTCCATAAGTAAAAACAAACCAGCTGCTCCAAACCATAACTATTCTTGGTACTGAGACTGGAGAGAAATTTCCTGTTCTAAACAATGATGCTCAAGTGATTAAGAGAAGCAGGAAAAACAGTTGAGTAAGTGATAAAAATTTTCCCTTTTAGCATTATTGGGGTATTTTTCTTAAGTTGTTTTAAATCCCCATCATTTTTCTACATTCTATTTTTTAGTAAGAAATGGTTGGCAGTAAGGCTATTTTGGTCAAAGACAGTGATAGATGAAAAAAGAATTTTTTGGAGGAATTTGAAAGGAATAACTAGGGAGTGGCAAAGAAACACATTTAGAAAGGACAGGCTGAAAGTATAGAAATGACAAGTTTTTAGAGCAAACCAAGGGCAACATAAGAAGTCAGAAGCCATCTGGACAGATGGAGTGTGGTGCCAAAGCCCTGAAGTAGTAGAGCATGAGTTTTATGCAAATGTAAGAAATGGGAGCTAGGAGTGAGGACAAGGTGACAATCGAGTTATGATGAATCAAATCATTTAAAAAACAATATCGAATGTCTTCTGTGTTTTCCTTTTGCTTATACTATTTCTAGGAAGAAATTTGTGTATTTAATTATCCTGTAATTGGCATATTTAATTATCCTGTAGAAAGAACTTCTACAGTGAAGGCACAATTAGCTTTGACCACTATCTATTTTGAAGGAAGTAAAGGCAATTGAAAAATGACTAAATGTCATGAACAGGCCATTCAAAAGAGAAAATTTGTATTTGTCTGGCCATTTGTATGGCTAATATGCATAAAATATATTTTTTTCAGTTTTAGTGGTAATTACAAATGCGCATTAAAATAGTAATGATATCCTGGTGTTGTCTATCGATCAAAATTACATAGGGGTTTTTAAATTTTAAATGGCAATGTACAGAGTTGTGTCTGTCAGACACTGCTGGTGGTACATGTGAGTTAATATAGCCTTTGTGGAGTGGTTTGGCCATATATACGAAATTTCTTGAAAATCAGCATTCATTTCAATTAGGAAATTTCATTTCTAAGACATTTATTTTTAGGAAAGAGTTTATTTTATTATTTCTTTTAGGAAACAGTTTAGAACAACTACAAGATATCCATTGCAAGACTATACAAGTAATAAGGAATTTTCACAAATTATGATTTATCTATATAATTCAGTTCTGTATATTCATGAAGACTAAAGGTACCATAAAATAATTGTTGGCCTAAAAGAGATGTTCATTATATCTTATTTTATGTTAAAAGCAAGTTACATCAAGAAGTAATTGAGACAGTGAGATACTAGTTAAGGTACAAATTTATTTTTTTAATCTTTTTTTATAGGTACAAATTTAGGCACACATATTGATAGAATAAAATAAACACCAGAAGTATTGATAGAATAAAATAGAGACTATAATACATAGAATCACTTACCTTTCAACAAAGCAGAAAACATTTCCAAGGAAAATGAAACCTTTTCAACGAATACCCCTAGACGAACCAGATAGTCATATGAGAAATGTGTCTAGCCCCTACCTACATCATACAGCAAGAAGGTAATACAAGGCGAATCATAGCCTCAAACATAAAAATGAAAACTATAAAACTTCTCAGAGGAAAACAAACTAATTTGCTTGCAATTTGGGGAGGCAAAGGTTTCTTAGATAAGCCACAAAAGCAGTAGCCATAAAACATAAAATGGATAAATTAGAACTTTAATGAAATTTCTTGTCAAAAAAGCACTAAAACATGAAATGGATAAGTTGGATTTTATTGAAATCTTTTCTCTTCCCATAAAATACACCATTCAGAAAATAAAGAGGCATACTATAGATTGGGATTAGATATTTGTGGTTCATATATCTGACAAAAATAGTTATATCCAGAAAATGTCAATATTGTTCTCAAGTCACAAATAACCCTTTAAAAAAATGAAGCATGGAGCTTCGAAATGCCTAGTGCAGTCTTCAGTTGCATGTTTGATGATTCAGTCCTTCGCTGTGATTTCATGGCAGACCCTCCCTGAAACCAGCCAGCTAGGACACTCCCAGATTCCTGACCCACAGGGACCCTGTGAAGAAATAAGTGTTTGTTGTTTTATAAACTGCTAAAGTTAGACAGGTCCTTTGTAATACAGTAGTGGATAATTGATACACTTGGCATGCAAAATGTATCTTAATTTTGAAAATATATATATAAAAAAGCAAGTAACAAAGGAGTATTGATCCATTTCTTTAGAAAATGATATTGTTCCTAAAAATATTGATAGTAATTACTTGAGTAGCAGGATTATAGTGCTTTTATCTTTTTTCTTCGTGCTTATGAGTATCTGTATTTCTTCTAAATATTATGTAATTATTGTGACTTATAACATAGAAGGCTTTATTTCTTTTTTATGGCACCAGGGATCAAACTCACAACCTCACATCTACCAGACAGGCACTTAAGCCGCTAAGCCAAACTCCCAGCCCTAGTTTTTTTGAGGCAGGGTCACACTATGTAGCTCAGGCCAGCCTTGCGCTCATGTAACCCAAGCCAGCCTGGAACTCACAATGCTCCTCCTACCTCAGCCTTCTGAGTGCTGCGATTAAAGGCATGCACCACCGCGCCTGGCCATAAAAGGTTTTAATAAGAGGTTTTAAACAAAAATTGGAAATAATGTGCTCATCCTTCTTAGTTGTAACCAGAGGTCTTGATGAAATCGATATTCTACCAGTGTCTGCAGGAAAGGGTCTTGGTCTGGCATGCTCTGTTTTTGTCTTATTTTTTTATTAGTATGTGAGAATCTCCTTTCATCTTACTTTAAAAAGATATTTTGCTTTCCTTCAAGCAAGCTGTTTTCAAAGCTAAGAGGCTAAGAAATACAGAAAGTTTCTCCTCTTACCTACTTACCTGCCAATATTCAAAAGAGTAGAGAATATTGATTATTATTGTTTGCTCCTTTTGTGCATCACTCTCAAGGCTATTACTATGCCTCCTTTTCTTCCCTCCCCCTTCTCTGTGTCCCTTCCCTCCCTCTCGTTCTTCCTTCCACATTCCTGGCACAGCGCACGCAATTTTCAGTGGATGTAACCATGAACCACCAATGGCCATGGTGACAGGCACCCAGCTGTCCTTGTTTATGTTGGCAGCTCCTTGTTGGAAAGGTATGCTACAGAAAAGGTCAGCACCCAGGAAATGATTAAACCTACTTTTTGTACCTTTGGGTCAGATTACTGAGTCTGTGCATGCTTTTATGTCCACGCTGATTTTTTTAGACCCTTCTCTGGGAGCTTCGTGGCACAATTGGGCAGATAGTGATTGGGGGAGGAAAGAGAAAACAGCAGTCACATTTATAGGCCATCCATTATGGAGCTGATCAAAATTCTTTGAAATTGAGGCTGAAAACATGGAATAAAATGAGACTTGTAGATATACAAATGCTGTCTATCATTTATGAAGGTACTCCGAAATCCAGTGAAAAACTGTATGAGTTGGGTATTGTTGGTGTTTAAGGGGATAGAATTTTTCTTTTCTATCTTCGTGTGTGTGTGTGTGTGTGTGTGTGTGTGTGATAAAACACATAGTGTAAAATTTGCCACCGTAACCATTTTTAAGAATATAGTTCATGAACATTAAGCATAGTCACAATATTTTGCAATGGTAACCACCATTCATCTTCAGAATTCTTTCTCTCTTGCAGAACTGAAACTCAATACCCACTAAGCAACTCTCCCCAGCCTGTGGAAACAACCATTCTATTCTCTGTCTCTATGAACTTAACTGCTTTATGAACCTTATATAATGGAATTATACAGTATTTATCTTTTTGTGACTGGCTTACTTCTCTTAGCACAGTGTCTACAAAGTGCATCCATATTGTAGCATGTGTCAGAATTTCCTTCCTTTTTAAAGTTGAATATACTCCACTGTATGTATAACCACATCCTGTTCATGTATTCATTTGTTGATGGACACCGATTGCCTCCACCTTTTGGTTATTTTGAATGATAATGCTATGAACATGAATATATCTTTTCAAGCATTTTATCATGAACCAAAGGCCAGGCCAAGAATATTACATATTTTTCCTTATTTACTTTTGGAATTTTGAATTATTTTGAGGGTTTGGAGTATGGCATGAGTAAGGTAGAATTAACTATAGGAATGAGTCTGAGGCAGGGCATAACAAATCAATAGTCATAATGTATTGCTAAATTGGGTTTAAATCTTATACTACTATAGTTTAGACAATAATCTATAAATGATTTTTGGATAATTCCTAAAAGTGAATTCCCAGGAATGATATCTAAGTATAACTTGACTTGAACGGAATTCTTGT
>RJWM01041581.1:0-14801 GCA_004363535.1 Dasyprocta punctata | reverse complement strand
TGCAAACCCAGTATGTGTCCGCAGGGCTTGCTGCATACGCACGCACTACTCCGCTGCCTCGTTCACTGAGATAGACCTGAGTACTTATTTGCACGCATTCCGTATTCTTCCAGCCTGGGTCGTGGGTGCATGTTAGGCTTGGATAGTTTTCCAAACTGCACTGGAGAAAGAGTGTCGTGCTTTGGGTCAGTGCCTGTGGTCTTCAAGGACACTCGTTCCTTTGATGCTTCCCAGACCTGGGTATGAGAGGGAGGAAAAGGTTGGGAGCCCAGATGTTGAGCCCCTGCCCAGGCCTGAGCCCCAGCTCAGCAGTGGGTTCTCGTGCAACTTTGAGTGAGTTGTTAAATGTCCCAGTGCAGGCTCGGCCAACCTTTTTTTAATTTCTTTTAAAATGTTTTCTTATTTTCATTCGTCCACATCGGCAGTACGTGACAATGACGTTCATCGTGGGGAGCTGGCGCATGTACGTGACACGTAATTCTCTTTACTTCCTCTCCCCCATTCCCTCCACCTCTTGGTCCCCTTTCCTGTGCTCTGCCTCTGCTGTAAACTGCTTCACTGACAAGAAAGGGGCCCTGCGTTTTCCTTTTTCGTTGGCCCCACAAATGGTGCTGCCGGGCAGGGCCAGAGGGTGAATCTTTCAGCCTGGTCTGTGCAGCCCGAGGCTGTAGTCACAGGGTAGAAACCTGCAGAGCCGCACCGAAGGAACCAGCGTGATGCCCAACACTGTTCCGATAAAACTTTATTGACAACCAGGCTCTCCAGAACAGAGCTGGCCTTTAGATCCTAGGTTTGCTGACCTCTGAATGAATGCCTCAGTCTCCCCAAAGGTTAAAGTATGGAGAACACTATTATTCATCTCAATGGGCTGTCCTGAAAATTTACTCACTGAGCACAGATATACCACCTAAGCAGCAGGCATTATGCGCTGTCCGCCATATTACTTTTTAAAAATTATTTATTTTTAAAAATCATGATAAATTAGGCCTGCCTTAAAAATGCACCCTTTCAAGCCATTTTTTAAGTGTGCAGTTCAGCAGCACTGACCATGACCCAGCCGCGGAACTCTTCACCTCGCAGAAGTGAAACTGCACCCCATTAAACACAAACTCCCCGCTGTTCTTCCCAGGCCCGGCACCCCCCATTCTGCCCTCTGTCTCCAAGTTTCACCGCTTCAGCTCCCTCAGATGGTAGCATCATTTGTAACTTGCCTCATGTAGCCTGAGGTCCTCCAGGGTCACCTGTATTGTAGCATGGACCAGAATTCTCTTCCTTTTCAGCATGGGGAATATTTCACCGTCTTAGTCGCTGTGGGCTGTGCTGAGTTTGACGGTGTCTCCCAAAAAGCATGTATTAGAAGCTTCACCCCCAAAGCCACAGACCTGATTCGGCCGGGAGGACTCCACTCTCTTTAATGGACAAAGGCTGGGCTTGTTATTGAGGCAGTGGGTTCATTATAAAAGTTGAGTTTGGCCTCCTTCTCTCCCTCTCTCACCCTCTCTTTGCCTCTGCCCTGGCGTGACACAGCATGAAGGCCCTGCCCAGGTGCTGGCCACTCGATCTCTTACTTCCTGGCCACCAGGATCCTGAGCCAGTCAGTTTATGCTCAGTGAAAATGGTCTAGACTTGGGTACTACAACACAGAAGCACAAAACAGGCTGAAGACAAGCTGCTGTAACAAAAAGCTATCACCTGGGTGCTTACATCACAGAAATGTACTTCCTCACTGTTCTGGATGCTGGAAATCCAAGATCAAGATGCCAGCATGGTTGGCTCCTGGTGAGGGCTCTCTTCCTGGCGTACAGATGGCTGCCTCCTGGCTGTGTCCTCGTGGTGGCAGTGGATTGGGCAAGCTGTGTGGTGTCTCTTCCTGTGAAGATACCAACGCCAACATGAGGACCTCACCTCCTGACTCCACCTAATCCTAGTTACGTCCCATAGGTGTCATCTCCAAAAACCATCACATTGGGTGTAAGGCTTCAACCCCAGAAGTTTGGAGGGACACAGTTCAATCACAGCATCCCCTTTGTTTATCATCCACCCCAAAGCAAAGGACATTTGGGTTACTTCTGCCTTTGGTGCTGCTATGAACATGGGCATTCAGACATTGCTTCCTGGCCCCAATTTCAATTCTGTTGGGTCTGTGTCTGGAAGCAGAATTTCTGAGTGAGTTGTGTTATGGCTTATGGGGTTCCTGCCCCCCAAGAGCCTCACATGTTCATAGGTGGGGCTTTTGGAAGGAAATTGGATCACCAGGACGCTAGAGCTAACTTGCTGCTAGGAGGTGGAGGCTGGTCACTTGGTAGAGTGCTGCGGGCATGACCTGGAAGGGCAGGTGTCTCTCCCTCCCCGGCTCCTGCCTTCTTTCTGTTTCCCGGCTTTTCTCCACCCTGACCCTTCTGCCGTCACTTCCTGCCTCAGAACTGGCTGACGATAGACTAAAATCATGAGACAAAATAACCTCTCCTCCTTTAAGTTGTGGGTGTTGGGTATTTCAAAGAGGAAACTGACTAAGGCGAGGTGGTGATTGGGTTTTATTATTTTGAGGAAGTGCAATGCCCAGCAATCCCACGGTAGGAGCAACACTTTCCCACCCACTGGCCACGCACCAGAGTCCATTTGCCCCACATCCTCGCCAGCATTCGTTATTTTCAAATTTTTGGTGGTAGCCAATGTAAAGTGTTACAGAGGCCCTTTTTCCATCCTTGTCATGGTCCAGGAAGTTTATATTTGTAATCCCATGGAAACCTTATTGGAATTCTGATGAGTTAATTCCAATCTACCACTTACAGTGCAACCCACAGCGAGAATAAAGACACTAAGACATATTTACAGTTAAGGGCAGCCAAGGGGTCCTAAGTCCAGTCCAGATGAGGGTTCATGAAACAAAGGCCATGACCTAGGACCCAACCCAGATTTTATTAGTTTGTGAAGAAAGGAGTGGCTAATGATGAGTGACCGTGAGAATAGCAGGAATTATGTGAGCACTGTGAGCTGGGCTAGCTCGGAGGCAGGAAGCACCTCTGTAATACGCAGAGAGAAAGATGTGCAGAAAGACCGTTATCTGCAGGACACGTTGAGGTAGCATCTAATGGTCCTTCAGTTCTGATGTGTGAACCTTTTCTGCCCTGGGAAGTCACAGCCTCTTATCTCAAGGCTCAAACCCAGTTGACAGCTTTGGAACTGTGTGGCCCTGCCATCCTGTTGGGCTCAACCATCTAGAGGGAGACACTGAGACGGGGAAGCAGCACCTGTCACCCGGCTTCAAAGGTTCCACATCAGTCCTTCAGCCAGCCCCATTTCCATTGCTTAAAGCCAGTTAAAGGGAAAAGGAAATAGCTTAGCCAGCTCTGTGCTTATCAGTACGTGGAGGTAGGGCCAGGTTTAGCCACAGTGGACATAATTCCTCTGTATTCAAGAGAGTCATCCAGGTGGTCTTCTACAAAGCATAATTCAATATGGCTTTATTTTTATTTCCCTAGGTATCAGTCACACTGGACATCTTTTTAAGTGCTTTCTTGCCATCTGTATATCTTCTTGAGAGAAATGTTGATTCAAGCTCTTGGCTCATTTTTCAATCAGGATGTTTGGGTTTTTTGTTATTGTTGTCATCGTTGATGATGATTAGTTCTTTGAATTTTCAATATATGTTGCATTAATCCCTTATCAGATATGTGGTTTGCAAATATTCTTTTCAATCCCATTGGTTTCCTTTTTACCTTGTTGTTAGTGTCCTTTTATACACAAACATTTTTCATTTTGATGCATTCCAGTTTTCCTTGCTTTTTCTTTTGTTACCTGAGTCTTTGGTGTCATATCCAAGAAATCACAGGCAAATTTGCTACAGCATCAAGAAGCTTTTTCCTGATGTTTTCTTCTAGGAGCTTTATGGTTTAAGCTTCAATCCATTTGATTTTTGTGTCTGTTGTTAGGGAAGGGTCACACATAGACATCATTTTCTCAGACCCATTTCCTGGAAAGGCTGTCCTTCACCCAGTGGGCAGTCTTGCACACTTGTTGAAAATCATTTGATCACATGTTTGAGGACTTATTTCTGGGCTGCCTCTTCTGTTCCGTGGGTCTTTATGCTGGGACCACACTGTTCTGATGAGTGTGGCTTTGTAATAACTTTTGTATATGTGCTGCCAAAGTAAGCACATGTAATAAGTTTTGAAACTGAGAAGTACAGAACCATTTGTTTCTTCTTGTTCAAGATTATTTAGACTGTTCAGTTTCTGGAGATTCCATATGAATTTTAAGATGGATTTTTTTTATTTCTGCAAGAAGCATCATTGGGTTTTGATAGGATTATATTGAATCTGTGGGTGATATTTACTTTCTTAAAAGTTTGCCCAATTGCACATTGAAATGGTGCTTTGTTATATTTCAAATTTGCATTTCTTTCTTTCTTTCTTTTTTTTTTTTTTTTTTTTGTGGCACTGGGGATTGAACTCACAGCCTCACACCTGTCAGGCAGGCGCGTAGGCTGCTGAGCCAAACTCCTGGCCCTGGTTTTTTAAGGTAGGGTCGCACTGTGTAGCTCAGGCCGGCCTTGGGCTCACGTTGTAGCCCAAGCCGGCCTCGAATTCACAACGCTCCTCCTACCTCTGCCTCCCGAGTGCTGGGATTAAAGGCGTGTGCCACCACGCCCGGCTTTTTTTGGTTACTGTTTAAATTTGAATTTTAGCATCACTTTATAAATCTCTAGATGTCCCCTCAAAGCCTCATGTTCTCATAGGCAGGGCTTTTGCAAGGTGATTGAATCTTGGGGATGCCATAGCTAAATGTGGTGTCAGGAGGTGGGGCCTAGTAGGAAGAGGCGGATCGCTGGGGCATGACCTGGAGGGGTGCATCTCCCTCTCTAGCTCCTCCCTTCATGCTCTGCTTCCTGGGCGCCATGACCTGAGCAGCTCTCCTCCACCAGACCTTTCCACCATGCAAGGGCTGAAACTTCTAAAAAAAGTGGAGCCAAAATACACCTCTCTTCCCTTACATGATGAGTGTCAAGTATTGTCTCCCAGCAACAACAGCAACAACAAAACAGTGACTAACACATCAACACTTTTTTTTAAATATAAAATCACAAATATCCACTGGACATTTCTTTAAGCCAGATGCTGTGTCAGATATTGGTCAAAAGGCTAAGGTGGTTTAAAAAAAAAAAAAAAAAAAAGAAAAACCTCACAATCCCTGCCCTTGAGGGGCAGGAAGGTTGACAACAATAGTGAAAGAATGATCCAGATGCATGATGATAGATTGGATTAGTGATGAAAGGCAAGGACCACAGTGCTGTCGGGGCACCTGGTCTGCTGTGGGTCTCCTAGAGGGCTGTGCTCAGCCAGGGACCATGGAGCTGCGATGCTAAAGTGAGGAGGAAATCACTAACGAAGGATGAGGGCTAGAGAGGGTCTTGGCTAAGGTATTAGCAAGTGCAAGACCCTGAAGCCAGAAAGGGTTAGGTGCGCCCAAGGATTGGAAGAAGGTGGTCTGAGCTGAAACTGGAAGTGAAAGTCATGTTCTGGGCAAAGATGAGGGCCTTCAGAGGGTCAGCCAGCTGCTACTGACCTCACCTTTGTGGGTCCCTTGTCTGCAGCTGTGAGTCAGAAACCACGCGGGCCCAGGGTCGTGGCGCCTGCTCTTCTCTCCCCATCCGAACCTCTGCCATTTTTGGGGGCGGATTCACACCTATGATCTTGGTGGTTTTCTTGACTGGTTCATCCACTCCTGGTTCATTTATACCACAAATTCTCACTGAGCGTCCTGTGATGGGCAGACTTTGCTCCAAGCTGCTGGGGCTGCAGCAGCAAAACCAGGGACCGTGTGCCTGGGGACAGGAGAGACAGATGATAAGCAAATGTGCAAATAAATCAGCCACTGTGCATCGCTAGGAGCAGAACAGAGAGCCAGGCGGCCACCGGAAGCTGACCCAAGGCCTGGGTCACGCAGGTCTCTGTGGTTCAAGATGGACATTTCTCTTAAGTGCAGAGCAAAGGGAAGTCACGGATGACCAGTGGCCCCAGGGGACTTGGAGTGGGGCGGTCCCCCTGGTTTTGTTGTAGACAGCGCTACGGGACAGCAGCACGGAACTTGGACGTGGCAGCCAATGAGTACGCTCGTCCAGGTGGGAAGCCAGGGCCTCAGGAGCAAAGGCGGAGACAGAGACCAGGAATCCAGGGCAGGATTGGGGGAAGGATGGTTTAGGCACGGGGAGCCAGGACACAGCCCCAGGTCCTGGCCAGCAGGGCTGGCAGAGTGCCACCGAATGAGCACCAGGCTGGGGCGGGGAGCTGGCCATCGGGCAGAGACCCTGAGTACGGCCGTGGTGTGTGAGCGCCCAGCGGCCCCTGGAGATTCCGGGTTGGAAATGGCAGAGGAGGGGCAGTGAGTGTGTGGGTGGGAGACATTTCAGAGGTGACATGGTGCACTCTTCAGACACGTGGAACACTGGACATGGGGAGGAGGAGCGGCAGGCCATCCCGGGTCCCCATCAGGTACCACCTGGAGACACAGTGCTGCTCCTCACGCCAGACACATTTGTCATCTAGCTTTTGCTTTTGTCTTGGCTGTGGGTTAATTCAGCGCACCCCAACAGAATGGTTTTTCCCGCTTATTTTATTAAGGCTAAAATGCAACACACGTGGGTCACAGAAATGTGAGGCCAAGTTAAACCAGTATCCTAAAAAGAAAGTCCTTGGTCTCCTTAGAAGTAAACCAAAGACAAGCAGCAACCCACAGCCGGCTTCGAGCATCAAGTCACTTCCGGTATCCGGACTCCTACGAACCCTATGCCGTCCTCATCCTCAAATGTTTCTATGTCAGGTGAGACTAAGAGCAGTTTCTGATTGGAAGGTGGCCCTGTTACCTGAATGCTCCAACCAGCTGCTGAGTCAGTTTCTTTTCTTTTTTTTTTTTTTTGCAGCACCGGGGATCGAACTCACAACCTCGTGCCTGACAGGCAGGCGCTTAAATCTCTGAGCTAAACTCCCGGCCCTGAATCAGTTTCTAAACAATCGCAAAAACAATCCTTTCTGTCGTTCCCAGTACAGCTTTGAGCCACACACAAAAGAATCAATTACATCACCTAGAAAATTAGCCCTTTGTTCAGCAGCCAAAGGTCAACGTTCCCACTGAGAAATGGCTTAGTGCTTTCAAATGCAGGGCTCAGAGTGTAAATATTTATCACAGAGGACAGGAACTCTTTGTACACAGCTTGTTTACCTTATCAGGCAGTTACCTGGGGCAAAGAGTCCACTGTCTGCTTCCTGTCCCAATTTCTCTTGCCCAAGACCTTGGGCAATTGTTTATTTGACAGAGTGTTCCGTCCAGTGCCCTGTCTTCTGGGAATAAAGGCATACAATGCTAAACAAATAAATTGCCTGGTCTTTGTCCTTCTGATTTCTGGAGCAGGTAGAATTCCAGGTGTTTGTTTAGAAAGATCTTGTAACAATTAGGAAGAGAACCCAGTGCATCCCCAAGAGAGCAGGGAGCAGGTCCTCGCCCACCAGTACTGGCTGGTGTCGCTTCACATCTCATGCTGGCGATAGGGAAAATGAAATCCCCTAACAGATACAGGTGGCCGGTGGTCACAAACACAATCAGGGACAAAACCTGCCCTATTTTATTGCTCTTTTCTTGGTCGATGCAATGCAAATGTTAGAGAAACATCATCCAAGCTGGCATGGACCTGGCCACATATTGATTTTGGCTGTGTTCAGCTTTGATTTCACAGAGTCTTACACTAACCAGCTCTGGTGATTGTTACCTAAGCTGCCTTGGGCCACGTGCCAGAACCTCAGCCCGGTTCTACCCGATGTCTTTTGTCTCCCCGCAGTGATCCTGGGGGAGTGGATTTCTGAACCTAAGCATCAGAAACCTTAGGGTGCAATGCGACTGGAATCCTCTGTATATGAACTAGAGTTCAAGCGTTAGTGTCCGCATCCTCACGAATCCCGGTCATCCCTGCCTTGTGTGAATTTATGAGAATCAAATCTATTTTGAAACTTTTAGCATGTTCTCCCTGCAAAACCAAAATTCTAAAAGCTTACCCGCAACTCTGCATGGTTAGACTGTGATGTGAACTTAATTTGGCCTATGTTCAGTTTGCATTTAGTTTAGTATTTAATTTGGTCATTTGCATCTCTCCTTTTTTAGTTAACTGATGATCTTTGCCCATATTTTATTGGAATTTTAATATAATGTATATCAAAGACATAAATAATACAAATATTTCTTTTGTTACATAAAACCCCAACCTACCCATTGCTTATCTCTTTGCTTCTGGGCTGCAAGCATGCACCCCTCTAACCTCGATGTGGCAATCCTTCCAACTAGC
Source organism: Dasyprocta punctata (assembly GCA_004363535.1). Classification (NCBI taxonomy): domain Eukaryota; kingdom Metazoa; phylum Chordata; class Mammalia; order Rodentia; family Dasyproctidae; genus Dasyprocta; species Dasyprocta punctata. The sequence continues at coordinate 6,469 of RJWM01041581.1, read as the reverse complement.
TTTCCAACCTCTGGCAGAAAATTCATGGTTCTGTCCAGTGACTCCGGAGGGCAATGCTTGACCTGTCTTGGCCATCGCTGAAGCTCAGTGTTTACCCTCGCCTCAGCCAAGGAGGCATTCGATAAATATTTGCCTAATGAGTTGAAAATCTACATAGAAATTATTCTCAAACTGAGTGTGGTGGTGCACACCTGTAAACCCAATGCTTAGAAAGCGAAGGCAGGAGGATTGCAAGTTCAAAACCAGCTGGGGCACCATAGTGAATTCAAAGCCAGCCTGGATACAGAGTGAGACCCTATTTCAAGAAGTAAAAATAAAGAGAAAAATTACTCTGTCTTTTCTCACCTGAGTTCTTTCTAAACTGAAACAAAGCAAATCCTAACTTTGTATTCTACCCTGCTGTGGCAGCCTTTCACTCCCATGATTATCCTAATTCTTCTCTAAAATATTTTCTTGATGTATGATACACAATAATTTAAAATATAAATACTGGACTGGGGGTATAGTTTACATGGTGGTGCTTTTGCCTGGTTCACACAAGGCCCTGAGTTCAAACCCTAGCACTGGAAAAAAACAAAAACAAAAGCCAGATGACAGAGTGCATGCCTGTAATCCCAGAACCCTGGGAGGCTGAGGCAGGAGGATTGTTACTTTGAGCTCAGCCTGGATAACTTAGTGATTAAGCAAGACCCTCTCTCAAAATAAAAGAGGACGACCAGACGCCAGCCCCTTCCTGTGAGTCAGCACCATGCACAGGCCATGGAAAGGACGGCCAGACACCAGCCCCTTCCGGTGCATGGGCCGGGACACAAGAAGAGCCAAGTTTACCTACCTCCCCACTGAGTGACCGGCTGATCCAGAGAAACACAGGCTGAGAGACAGCTATTGAAGTAAAGCACAATTTAATGCTTGTAGCGTTTAGTGTTTCACTGACTTTGCAGGCCTAAAGCCAGTAGTCTGATAATCTATTTAGAGGATAACAATATGCAGTACAGCATCTATGGGGGCTCTCCTTCTGAAGGTGATAGCCATTGTTAATTCCCTATTATCTTGTTTTAAAGTCCTGTACCGTTTTCATTATTTTGCTGGGTTGGGTTTTATTCTGTTTTGTCTTGATTTGATTATATTTGATGGCATGGGCAGCTATTTCAAAGATAACAAGTTATATCATGGTAGCTATTTTGGATTTACTATTATCTTGTTTTGAAGTCCTGAATTGTGTTGTTTGTTTGTTTGTTTTTGAGACAGAGTCTCACTATGCAGTTCAGGCTGGACTCGAACTCATTTTGTAGCCCAGGTTGGTCTCAAACTTGCACTGATCCTCCTGCCTCAGCCTCCTGAGTGCTGGGATTGCGGGTGTGTGTCACCATGCCCAGCTCGCATTGTTTTGTTTTTATTGGTTCTATTCTGCTCTGTTTTGTTTGGTTTTCCTATGTCTGATGGTATGGGCAGCTATTTTGAAGACAACAAGAGGCATGGTAGCTATTGATGATTTCCTATTATCTTGTTTTGAAATTCTGTATCACTTACACTGTTTTGTTTTGATTGGCTTTATTCTGTTTTATTTTGCTTGGTCTTGTTCTCTTTAAAATAAAAAAAAATTATGAAAAAAAGAAAGAAAAAAAGGCAGTGAGGCTACGAATGTAGCTCAGCGCCAAGGCCCAGGGAGGGGAATACATATGGAAGAGGGGGATTTAAAAACGGGGAAGAAGAGGAAAAAATGCACATGGTATCCCAAGTTGTATACGAAAGTAAGGGCACATACCTTTACTTCCAAAATCCTCTCTATGAACTTTTAGCCACAGCAATACAGCAAGGCAATGCCTTTGTTGGAATAGGCCTCTTTACCTGCCTGAAAACTGCTAAAAATGGAGTTTATTATCCTGTGAGAACCTGCAGGGACGGGTTTTTTCCCATGTGCGGGTGAGCAGGGCGCTACACAGCGCCTTCCCTCAGCACAGCCTTTCGCCTGCTCGCAGACGCGGAAGTTGAACCTTCCGCTTTTTGGGCATGCGCCAAGGCTCTCCCAATCAACTGTCAATACGTCATTCTGCCCGCCCCTTTAACTCCGCCCCTGTCAATTCCAAATAAGGTGCAGGGTTTTTCATCTGTGACTTCAGAGGGTGCTTGCGTCTCTCCGGCAGCCCTCCAGTGCCCACAGTAAAGGCCTCCCTTCTTTCTCTCGTTCTCTGTTCTCTCTCCTTTGTCTCTCTCTCGCGTTGGGGGACCAAACAGGCACACGAAGCCGAGTTTTGCCAAGTGCCTGGCTTGTGGCTGTGCGCGTTGCGGGAGGACTCGCGAGCGTCCCTTCCGGGAAGGCCTCGATCGCTCGGGTTCCCGCGCTGCCCCGCGGCCGGGCCTGGGTTCGTCCACTCAGCATCGGCTCCGCCCTGACTGGAGCCAGGCACTGTGCGAGGCACCAGCGGCAGAGATGTGCACCCAGGCTAAAGATTTCAAGGCATTCTCCTTGAAAAGTAGGTTCTCCACGGGTAAGTAGACAACCCGTTGATCACCAATGCTTCCGTGTGAATGGATGGATTCGCAAGCCCGGAGTTCCCAGCCGGGCAGTCTGGCCGCGGCTCCTCCGGGTGATTGCCTGCGGTGCCAGCACATCCCCGATGGGGAGGAGACACGGCCATCGCAGTCGTCCGGCCATTCCCTAAACACGCTCGGAATGACCCTCTCGGGACGGACTGCAATGTGGGGACGCGGACTCTCACTCCAGCCTGAGCAGCGAGCAGCCGGGACAGGAGAAGCGAGTCACTTCCCTCTGCTGGGCCCAGTTTCCTCAGGAAAAGAGGAGACAAGAGCAGGGGTTTCACCAGCTTTCTTCCGGCTCCAGCCACCCGCGCCGTTCCGTGTCACCCCGACGTCCCGTCTGTGCAGGGCTGCGTTCCATGCTGCTGGGTGTGATGGGGGTGCTTGAGCTTGCCTGCTCTCGCTGGCTGACCGGGCTGTGGGGTGGCAAAGCCCAAGGTGGGCATGGGGTGTGGTCTGTCACTCCGTGTCCTCCGGTGTTTCAGCCACTGATCCTAAAACGGAGGGAAAACCCCAGACAGACCCTGTAGCTCCCCTTGCCTTCAGCGTCTTGGTTTTCTGGCCATTTCAGAAGTCGCACAGCTGCGCAGGGCATTCCCATTGGCGTGGCTGCAGACAGCATCTCGGACAGATGGACGCCAGGGTAATAGCTCTGTAGGCTGCTTTTCAGCAGCTCGGGAGTAGCTCAACTTGCTTGACACCACTGGTCTTGAAACTACCCGGGCCTGTGCAAGCATCCGATGGCCCAGAGGCCGATGCTTTGACCTCACCCTCCGTGCACACCACCTTATGCAGAGCAGTGAGGTGGGCACCGAGATCCCACGCTCCGGGCCTATTGCACACTTTCAGAGGGACAGACATTGGACAAGCCAGCTGACTCCGCAGGAGAACTGCACGGAACAGGAGCTCTCGGCAGTGCCAACCCCTTGGAGCCCAGGAGGGTTCATCTGAGACCTAAAGGATGGTGCCCAGAGTCACAGTGTGTCCCCCAAAAGATTCACTGAAGTTCTAAGCCCCAGCCCCTGTGAATGTGGGCTTCTTTGGGAATCAAGTACTGCAGATGTAGTTAGTTATGGTGAGATCGTACTGGAGTAAGGCAGGCCCTCCTCTAAGATGACTGGTGTCCTTGAAAGAAGAAAGAGACACCCACAGAGGAGGCCATTTGAGGTCGGAGGCAGCCAATGAACAATGCATCGACAAGCCAAGGGTGACAGTTAATGTGACTGTCAACTTAATGGGCTTGGGAGCTGCCTAGGAGGTTATTAGTAAAGCACTCTTCTGGGTGACTGGTTGGTCACAGAGGTGTGACTTGGGGCCTAGATCTGATCCTTGGCTCCTTCTGTTGCTGTTTCCTTGCTCTGCTTTCCAGCTGCTCCCATGAGGTGAGCAACCTTTCACTGCCACACCCCTCCCCCCATGATGTTTCTGCCTTGGAGCAGTTGACCATGTACTGAACCTTCTGAAACTGTGAGTCAAAAGCCCCCTCATCCTTTAAGTTGTGTGTGTCAGATATGTGGTCCCAGTGTTGAAAAGTTGACTCACACACAAGAAACGTCAAATGTTACACTAGGGCTTAGAGAAAGCAGGAAAAGATCATTCTGTAGAGATTTCAACCTGGGCATGGCTTCTGCCAATACCTTGATTTTGGACTTCTGGCTTCAAGATTGCAAGACCATGCAAGACCATGTTGGTTTATGCCACTCTGCTTGTGAAAGGGGCATCCACAGGAAGCTTAAACTGATGCAGAGTAACCGGCCACGCGAAGACTGGGGGAAGAAGATCCACAAGCAGGGAGCAGTGTTTGCAGTGGCTTTGTGGGAGTAAAACCTTTGCAAGTCGAAGGAAGGGAAAGATCACAAGGTCAAGCCCCATCTTTCCAAATGCTGAGCAAGGAGGGAACTTAGTTGCCGGTCACAGTGATGGGAACTGGAGGGGTGGGTGAGCACACGCAGCAGGAGAGGGGCAGGACCAGCCTGTGGGGTTGGGCTCTGCTGCCTGACCTGGGGCACACAGGGGTTCTGCACTGAGGTGACACAACAAGGGGCAGCAGTGAAATGTTCTGGGGTGTGTGTTAGGGGAAAACTACCTGGACTGGGGTGTGAACACGGTGTGGCTGCCCTGAAAGGGGAGGAAATGCGTATGTTCAAATTACAGACAGTGTTTTTCAGTGAAGTCTGTTTTAAGGGTGGCGATGGTTTCATGACAGAACAAACCAGGTTCAGGTGGGGCTCGGGACACAAGTCCAGTGATCTGATGTCACTTTGCTCAGTCATTTCTTTTATTCATCAAACTTCGCTCCTAATGACTTTGCTGATTCCAAAATTCAACCCCACCTCTCCAGCCTCCTCAAGAGCACCATGTTCCTCAACGGTTTCAGTTGTATCCTTTGGATGCATCTCAAGTTGCCTTTCCATTGTTGGGGCAAAATACATGACACATACAAAAAGAAAAGTTTTGTTTTGGCTCAGGATTTCAGAAGGTTTAGTCCATAGTCCACTGGCTCTGAGGCAAAAACATCATGGCAAAACGGTATGGTGGAGGAAAGCTGCTCAACTAGGACAGCAAAGGAGCAGAGGGCAGGGCCAGGGGCTGGGAACAGGATGCACCCTTCCAGGTCACACTCCAGGTCACAGCCTTCCTCCAACCAGGCCCCACCCCTACCAGCACATTCAATTATGAACTTATCAGTGGATTAATCCATTAATGAGTTTATTGCCCCGTTGGTTCAGTCATCTTCCAAAAACCCCACCTCTCAATACAAACTTTTGGGGGATATTTTGATCTAAACTATAACAATGGACATAATCATTTGACTAATTCTCCTGCCCCTAAAAAGAGAAGCCTATTTGAATATGTGACTCCTGGTGTGTTGGTGAAAACCAGCATCATATTTCTTCAGAGCTACAGCCAGTAAGCCTAGGTTCAAAGCGATCATGCCAGTGTGTGTCAGAAAGATGACTGGCTTTATTACCAAAGGCTGTTTTCTTATAAATAAATAATAAATGTATTTTCCCATCCCATTTAATTAGGAGCTTTTTAAGGTCACCGTGAAAGGTGGGTCTTGTTACTCAAACAATACATAGCCGGAAATTCCCCACAGCTGTGTGCATGGCTATTTGTGCTCATGACTCGATTTTTCTAAGACTTACAATGACATTCATGACAGTAGAAAGGGAAGCTGGCTTGGATGGTGTCTGTTTTTGTATGAAATGCTGTGTAGGATAAAGTCAGGAAATGATTATAAGTAGAGAGGTTAAGATACCAGGAAAAAAAAAAAAAAACGTGAAGTTCAGAACCAGAACTGTATTGTATCTGTAAACCATATGAACAACCGTGTCTCTCCCAGGCCCCTCTCTTCTCACTTTCCCCAGTGATCTCACAGCTTTATTTATGGTCCCCATAAACTGAGCATCATGGGTTAGATATAAAATGTCCCCCAAAAGTGTCGTGTTCAAAGCGGGGACGTTTGAAAGGTGATCGGGTCATGAGGTGCTGTGCTCGTTCAGGGGACTCATCTGCTGACTTGGTAGCTGAGCGTGCTGTTAGGCGGGGTGGGGGGCTATCGCCTTTTGGTTACAGTCAAGTGCAGGGTGTAGAGCCCGGTGGGAAGAGGTGGGTCACTGTGGGTGTGACTGGAAGGATTTTTTTTTTTTTTGAGACAGGGTGCTGCTATGTATTTCAGGCTGGTGGTGATGCTCCTGCCTCAGTTTCCTGAGTGCTAGAATTACAGGCATGCATACCTCTATGCCTGGTAGGAAGGAAGTATTCTTGTTTCCAGCTCCTTCTCCCCGTCCCCACCCCCATCTCCTCTTTCCAGCTTCTGTGAAATTAGCAGCTTTGCCCCCCCCACACCCTTCCATGATGATGCACCTGCCTTGGAACCAGCTGACCATGGACTGAATCCCCTGAACCATGACCCAGATTAAATCTC
>RJWM01041580.1:0-14980 GCA_004363535.1 Dasyprocta punctata | reverse complement strand
AATGTTCTGAGAGAGAGGGATCTGCACTCCACATCCTGGGGAAAACAGCTGATACCCTGTAACTGACAGAGGAGCTGAATTCGGAATTCTTTGATTGAACAGGGAGTTACCAAGGATGGAGTGAACCTATTCTGTACTCCTCCCGGGGAGGAAGCAATCACTCCCTTCATGGCAGTGTTTGGTCAGCTATGATGGTATAAACTCTTGCATTAGGAATAGAGACCAAATTAGCTATCGATAGGGATTTTCCACTTTTATATATGTTGATTCTGTATTTGTTTCTCAGGAACCTAAAGGCAGTCGATTCCTTTAGGAAAGTAAGTTATTCTTCCTCATGTTAGCATGACACAGCTGCATAGGACCAAGAACTTGGAACAAGTAATTTCACTGTACTTTGTTTTTTGTTTGTTTGCTTTTTTTTTTTTTTTTTTGAGACAAAGTCTCACTATGTAGCCCAGGCTGGCCTAGAACTCATGGCAAGCCTCCTGCCTCAGCCTCTGGGTGCTGGTATTACAGGCATGCACTATCACACCTGGCTTGCTGCTGTTCTTTATACTGAGGTTCATTGCAAAACATTTACAAGTGATCTTTGTTCTTTAGATGTCTCTAAATTTTTTTTCTGAAGTTAGATTCAGTCATCATCATCCACTGCTCTGAGGGTTTTCCCCACAGAACAGTAAAGTACCCTGCAACAAACATTTTATACAGCTTTTCTCAGTAGCCGGGCTGTGTAGTTTCAGTGTTACGTATATAGTTGAATGGAAGAGGACTCCATTTAACCAAATACTGTAGTACAGAAGGGGAAGCAGTCAGGCAAAGAGCACTTGTTCAAGAGTGACATTACAGAGCCATGTTGAAGTCAGTTATTACTGACTTGAAATCACAGGGTTCTTTAAGCATGGTATTTTTGCCCAGTTTAAAAAAAATATAATTTTTAAATATCACCTGCATTCTATTAAAGGAAATGGCAAAGTTCTATGATCATGAATAGAAAAGTGATCATCTCAGTTGGTCTATGTATTTATTTTCTAAAACACAAGACAGTTTTCTAATAGGCTTCTCTTCATGACTGTAGATGACAGATGTAAAAGTTGAAGATGTGAATCAACAGAGAGGAGAGAAGAGCATCTTCAAAGGAAAAAATTCTCCTAAAATCCTAGGAAAGCAAAATTTAGAGGCGCTGCAGAGACCCATGCTCATTCATCTAATCCGTGGAAAGGTAAAGGGTTTTGCGGGGAGGGGCTTTTCTCCAACTCCCTATTTTTCTTCCCTCCTGTGTACGTACTATTTTTAAGGTAATAGTATTAAAGGTAATAGTGTTTTCATTGATTTCGTGGTAAATGGAATTATTTCAAGCATTAATAAGCAGAGAATGAAATTAAAATGTTTCCACAGTAAACAAATGTCCCAAATTCTTATATATTTTCTAGTCAGCTTATTTTCTATTTTTGTGAAAATCTTTGTAATGAAGTCAAGTATTTCTTTGTTGATGAGAGGCGTATCTTAAAAAGTGAATCTTTTATTAAATTAGGAAGGGTTACTAAGATAGTGTAATAGAACAAGTCATCACAGTATGATGGATATATCGAATTAAGTCCTAGTCAAATGGATTAGATAAATTCAGGAATACAGACACATTACAATGCACTGATAACTTAGATAAGTAATTTTAAACTTTGATGAGGATACTGAGATCTGGCTAGAGTATGTAGGTGAAGCTTTAGAAAGGTGTGGCTTGTCTAAGGTAGGGTTCATTTTTTTTGTTTTTAATTTTATTTGAGCGAAGAAAAACGAAACAAACAAAAACTACAACAACAACAACAAAAAAACGACATATATAGTAAAAACAACAAGCAAAGGAGACAAGCAAACAACTAGCGTAAATACACAACATTGCAGGTTTACAAAGCCAGAAGATAGAAGCTTGACAATGGTTGCAATTTGCGCATCGTTATCTTTAAAATGGTTTCTTACATTAAGAGATATAGACATGCAAGATTGATCCAATCATATGAGTATTAATTGTTCCCTCTCAATAACGAATACATTGAGCAGTGTTCTTTTTAGGGGTAAGGTTCATTTTTAAAAAATTGCAGATTCTTTGAACTATGACCTGAAAATGCACTTAATATATCAAAATAATAAATGAACACTGTCATCTCATTGGAAATCTTATCAGAAGATTTTGTAAATCTGCGTTATTTATGGTTTGAGTCCGGTTTATTTTAAATGATCTTAATATATTTGGAATTGAGAAGCAAGTATACTCTGTGAAGTATTGGGCACTACATAGGTGGCCTAATGAAAATAAGTGATGAACTGATAAGGTTATTTGAGGCCAAAATAAGTCAGAATTCCAGAGAGTGTTTGCTTATTGTTTACTTAATCATAGCTAAAATGTATTGGGGACTTACTGTGTGTCAAACACTGACTGAAGACTTTATCTGTGTTAGTCTCCTATTCTGGGGATAACCCTAGGAGGCAGGTGCTTGTGAGAGATGAGTAACAAGGTTAAGAGATCATAAGAAACTTGTCTAGGGTCACACAGCTGGCAAGTAGAAAAACTGGTATTTGAAACAGAGTCTGTGCTCAGTGTGTTACTGTGTTCTGGCTGGAGAGTACTTGGAAAAATGCTGTCTTTGGTTGACTGGTATGTTCCTTATTTCATTCTTACCATTTGTATTCATTTACTTGATTTGCATATGGCTGAACTTTGTTAACAATATGAAACACTTACATTTTTGATCTGGGCTTGCAATGTGGCAAGACACCTGAGTCCATTAAATATTAATTGTATTTATAATCTTAGAGACAGCAAATCATTTTATAGCTCCTTTGCTGGCAGTGGAGTACAAAGTCTTTTGTTACACACCTGAAAGGACTTGATGCCCTCACTGTTCAAAGGCTGGGATGGAGCTGCCACGTCATTATTTCAGTGGTGCTGAGGGGCCAGTTCTGGAGGAACTGTGATGTGGGCTGACTTACAGTAGCCACAGGTTAAAGTGCATCAGTGTATCTCTTAACTATATGAGACACCCTTGGTAGAACTTGACCTTGAAGATAGAGAAGTCAAGCAGAATTTTCAGGTGCATCCTTGTCGGTAATATTATCACTTTAACTGTCATTTCCACTTACTGTGACAGAAATTATGCAAAGACAGGGTAAACTACCGCTGGGCAATTTTCTTTGAGAGTATTTTACTCTAGACTGAAGTTAAGTTTTACTTAAACTTTCTGTGATCACAAGGATGCTTATTCACATGTATCTTTTTAAATCACCAGAGGTCCTTTTACCCCTCCCATCTGAAGCTCGCACATTGACATTATGAAAGAGAATCTATCAAATTATTTAGGTACATATCATTGCATATTTTCTTTTTTGTTTGAACAGAACTCTAGCATTGTCCACAAATCACAAACCAAGTTGGAAATGTGACAGTTATCTGGTTAAATTGATTAACACTGGCAAACCAAAAGTACTTCCAACTGTAGTATAAATTCTGGCTGGGCCTGAAATGCTGATCCAATTAACTAGAGAATGACCAGATTTCCAGTTCTGGTTTGGCTGTCTCTGCTGATTAAATTAATCAAGTGGCTGCTGAATGGGCCTCTCATTTTGGGCTGTTTCTGGGCATGGACTTGCTCTCTGAATCTCCTGTGAATTTTGTACACACTGAATCTTCAACAGGATGGTTATGTCTTTCAAACTCACCTAAAAAACTTTAAAATTTTCTTCACTGTTTGTTCCAAATATGACATTTCCTAACTTTGCTCTTGGGTACATATCAAAGATAAAATAACCATCATTCTTTGCTGGGATCTTTTAAAATTTATTTTGCTGTTTGGCTACTTCATGTAATTTTGCCTCCTCTTATTAAAGAATATACGTAAGGAAGAGAATGTATACAGAGAAACATTTCCTCCCTAAGAGACACAGATGACTGAGGCATTTGTGTTCCAAACTGACCAGAAGAGGCCCCGTGCCTCTGCCGACACCTCTAGGCTTGGCTTCCTTGCGTTTAGGGCTGTCTGTAACCAGGTTCCAGGCTGCTGCTCCATGGAGACTGAGGACTTGCGAGTTCAGATAAGAGTTGTGTGCTCTCAGATGTTCCGAACTCATTCCATTACTGAATGAAGTAATCAGCTTTATGGCTTGAGTATAACAAAACTTACTCAGTTCCTGTTGTGAAATAATGAATATAAGATTGCTGCTACGATGGCCATGTGGATTGAACTGCAAAGTTCAAATTTATTATTATAAGTAATTTTGACTCAGCTACTAATACACACAAGAACTGTCTTCACTTTGGATCTCACTGTTCTGCTCTAAAGAAACAGAACTCTGATCCTAGCGATAGCAGACATATAAAACAATAAATTTTATCCACTTTCTAGCTCTAGGGAAACAAAAAAAATAATAAGCAATTTCAAAAATTTTTTCTTTGTGTCTCATAGTTTACATTTTTCAGCCTACCAGGAAAAAATAATGTCCTAATATCATTTTCTTAGGAATCTAGAGATAAAGATCCAAACTTCACCATAGAAGTGAGTCACTAACAGCAGTACCTGCAGAGTCCAGATTAAATCCGAGCACTGGGTATCCTGAATTTTTATGCAAAACTTTTAAAGTAGGCATAGTATGTAGTCTAGAAGGAAATTGAAGCTAATTGTGACAGGATCACATTTTTCTCAGTTGCTCTCTGAAGTATCTATAACTCAAACCAAAAAGTTACTGGCCATAACACAAAGGAGCACTGTCCCCAGGAAGTACTTGTGACTCTCCTGGCTCAGGCAGCTCAGTTATAAACCCTGATAGGCATGCTATCTGGAGAAAGCCTTACCATCAAATGTCTGCAACAGACGTGACACTTACTACTAAAGGAAAGTGGACCCTGTTTGCCCTAGAGAACATCGTGATCTCAGCTTGGGTCTGAGAAATTGCTGGTGATCTGTTTGAGAATATGATCCCAAGGATTTTCAGACACTGAGGTCATTATTCCAGTTCCTTTTTAACCAGGACAAACAGCACTATTCCAACATTTATAGGTTTGTCCAATGTGATAGCTAAAGTTGATCGCCAAATAAAGTATCTAGTAAATCTGTCGCTAGGCAGGGTATATGTAAAGAAGTTAAAAATAGAGATTTGAGACACTTGTTTGGATAATTCAGGCAAAATATTCTCTTCTTCTAGGGCATCAGAGAATTTTAAGTAGGCCACATTGTTCATATTGATATCAATTGAATTCATTACATAATTACCGAACTTTCTATTTTACTTGAAAAATCATGGTTATATTGAAAGAGAAATAGGAATAGAAATAGAAATACTCAAGATATTTTGGTAGAATGCTCAGCTATAATTATCATAGACCTTGGGAATTTTTACAGGGGAGATGTATCTATCTCCTATTTCTACACTGTATAATATGTTTAGTCAATACCAAGTGAAAACCAACAGGCTACTTTCCAGAAAAATCTCTTTGCACTTCTTATACATGAGCTGAACCTATCAAAATGATAAAAGGCACTGAGCCTGAAATGTCAAGGATAAAGCAGAGTCACGTACTATTGCCGCCAGACCATAGCTACCCCTCAGCATTTCAACCCTTTTCCACCTTCTAAACAGAGTCTCAAAGCAGTACCTGGGGCTGAAATCCCAACCTCCAGTCTCCCAACCTGTCACCTTTTACCCAAAGCCAGGTGAATGCTGGGGGGATGTCGCCCCTGGGGGTTTTGCCTCTTGGTACATGGCCCACCTGATTGTTGTCAGAGTCTACAGAGCATGAGCTGTTCAGGAGTCTCCAGGGTTGTGATTTTCTACTAAGAACCCTCTTGTTTTCTGTTATTTTGTACCCTGGTTAGTTTCTTTTTTAAGCATGGTAACAGGTAAAGAACAGGGGAATATGTTCAAGGAGAATGTTCTTAATTTTTCTTCTGTGGACAATGCTTCTCATTTTCTTAGAAATCTCAGCTTTTGTCAGGGCTCTTTCCTTTTCTATCAGTGCTGATCACCATCAAAATCTTCATCAATAGCCCCCTTAAATTTCACATCCAGATGATCTAGCTCCTTAGATGTTTAGTTTCTTTTCACACAAAAAGAAGTCACAGGAAATTTTGTAGTAACAGATCATGTTCTCCCAGAGTTAATGCAATGAGATTATGACCCTTCCAGTCATGTATTTAACCAAATCTAAGGACAAAGGCATTTTTGCTTCATTTATGTCTCTCTTTCTTCCCCCTCCCCTTAGGTCAAAGAGTTCTACTCATATCAAAATGAACCAGTGGCCATAGAAAATCTGAAGAGAGGCCTGGCCAGCCTGTTTCAGATGCAGTTAAGTTCTGGAACCACCAATGAGGTACTTGCTAACATTACTAAGGTTTCAGCATTGTAATGGTCAGTAGGGTTAGCAAAATTGCTGTAAAAACTTCTACTTGTAAAACTGTAGTAGATGAGTCACTGTATGGTATTCCTCAGAAAAGTTAAATTGGATGTTCACATCTCATTTAAATGTGAGATAATTGCCATTTACTCCAATGTTTTATTACTTAAATTCATGGAGAAGGGAATTAGAATCAGTTATACTAGGGAGACCTAGAATAATTGTTAGATATGCAGAAAATCTTAGGGATCATTCCAGTGATTCCTGGACATCACTTTGTACCACTATTCTACAGGGGAACTTATAAATAAATAATATAGATTTCCTGGATTCAAGGACAGGTATTCTAGCATCTTCTCAGATAATTTGGATGCATTATCAACATGGGGAACTATTAATCCATACCAATGCTCCTCACTTTGCAAATGCAGGAAATGAAGTTAGAGAAGTTGAGTGGTTTCCCCATTATCACTCCTGGAGCCAAGGCTGGAGTCCAACTTTTCCAACCAGCCCATGAATGGATGAGAAGATCTGACAGCTGATGTTGGTTAGCTTGCTGGACTAAGACAGGGGTGATGCTGGCAGAAGCCCAGGGGAAGTCTCAGGGAACCTAAGCAGAGTCTACATGGACACATTAGCGTAAATTCAAATTGCGGATGTGGCTAATAATGAGTTTAGTTAATCCCACAGTTTTTCTAAAATTTCTAATCATACTCGGCTCATCAAAGTAGCACACACCCTGTAGATGCAGCCTTAAGAGTCAACACTCCTTGACACATAATTACACATTTGCCAGAGGTTTCAGTGATGGCCTGCCTGTTTGTCCAACTCTTATTGGGCATAGAGAAAAGTGGGACAATGTGAAAGTCACCCAAGACTAAACCAAAAAAGGTAAGAAAGAGTTGTATGCTATTGGGAACCCTGGAGTTCTGTCTGCTGTGTCAGCGCTGGGAAGAAAAAGAAGCAATTCCCAAGGGCATGTTAGGGACCTCAGTTTCAAAACCACTTTCTAATAGAATTCAAAGAGTTCATGCCAAATCCCATTATGTCCTTGCTTTTCTTTTTAGGTAGATGTCTCTGGTAATTGTAAAGTGACCTACCAGGCCCAGCAGGATAAAGTCATCAAAATTAAGGCCTTAGATTCATGCAAAATAGAGAGGTCTGGATTTACAACCCAAAATCAGGTATGATTGGTATTATTCTCTAAGAGGAGTTCAAATAATTATGTTTTGTAGGGATTAATTTAAATAGTAGAAAAATAAAATAATGGTATAATTTGAAAGTATTTACAATTTTTAGCCAAGATTCTAGTTTCACACATGTCAAGTGAATACACTCATTTAAACGTGTTGCAAGTGTGGGCAATGGGTGAAGAGTGTCAGGAAGCTGTCTTGAAGACTGAAAGATAATTTGCTATTTGATTCAATTCAGTACCTAAAAATCTGATTGATCATTTGTTAAAAAGGCAGTTATTTATTCATTTATTTATTTAGGTCTTAGGTGTCAATTCAAAAACTACATCTGTTACCACCTATAAGATAGAAGACAGCTTTGTGTTAACTGTGTTTGCGGAAGAAATCCACGCTTTTGGGCTGAATTTCCTAAACAGCATAAAAGGAAGAATAATATCAAAGTGAGATATTGCTGAAATATTTACTTTCTTTGCTGTTCATTGATATACTATTATATCTCATGTTTAAATAGGGTTGTGTGTGTGTGTGTGCGTGCGTGCGCTTGCTTGCTTGTACGGTGCTTTCTCATTTCAAGTGTTAGTTCCTTGAAATACTACAGTGTACACCATACTATTCTGTTTATCTTTACTGTTCAATCATTTATGATAATACATGCACATGGCAAATATCATTTTAACAAAATTTCATTAAAATCAATTACTTGTTGAATTGAAATTTTAAGAAGGCAAACACGATTTATTCTAGTTCTTTTTCTAATTTCTCTGTCAAATGTTTTTAATATTAAGGCTAAAATGTGGTGGGATATGCATTTCCTCTCCTTGGTAAGTTTTTAAAATTACTATTAAGAAACAAAAAATTTCCATAGTAAGGAGATGTGACAGAATTTTTGATAATATTTATAGCATTTAAGTATTTAAGTCTATTGAATCAACTTGAGACTATTTCTGTGTTCAGAATAGTTCTACAGGATTGAGAACTGGAATTTTAAATGTAAAAATTCGTTTTCTTTCTAGATTTTAATTCTATAAGAACACTTCTCATCACTAGATGTATTATATCTTATGCTCTTCTTCCTCAAAATTTCCTGTGAAGTTGCCCTAGTGTCAGAACCAAATGAATGCACAGATATGAGAGAAGTTCTTCAAACCATAAAAACTAGAAGTTTTATTGAAGTCTCATTTGGAGTAGAATTTTGCACTGTACTTCACAGTACATACTGTTTTCATATATTTTTAAACAAAATAAGAATTTTAATTAATCATCAAATCTATTAGGTTTCCTTGTCTATATTGCAAACTGCCCCAATTTAGGGGTGTAAAATACAACAATCACTGTACTGTTGTTTCTCATATTTCTGGCCCAACTTGGCTTTGGCTCACATCTGCTAAGCAGATGCAGTCACTTGAAGGTTGCCTTTCATGTGTCTGGTGCTTGAGCTAAGAAGCTCAAAGGCAGATAGCTCTTCCTCTGCTGCTTGCGGCAATCACTGAGTCCTGTTCAGTTCCAAGGAGAGGGATGCAGATCCTACCTTTTAAAAGGAGAGAGATAAATTTTGGAAGAGCATGTTAGACAATAATATTAAGGCCCTTTTTGTAAGTTAAGCTCTCCTGTCTTGGTTAATAAATGACATGTGTTTGCATTGAAGTATCATGTCCAGAAACCTAAATTCAGAAGAGCTGGTACCCCATATCTTGTTCAGTATCCAGGCAAATTTCTTTTCTTATAGTCTCTTGTCACAATATTTTAAAAGCTAAGATTTAAATTTTCAAATCTTTGAATAAAATTGTTGTTCAGGAAGCCTTCACAGTTTTATCAAGGTTTTAGTTCCCTCTGGAGCTGCTGAAGCTTGAACTTACACAACTTGAATATATTAATATATAGCATTTTTGCCATCAAAATGGCAGTTAGTCTGTAATTCACTCAAAAGAAAACTTATGAAGTGCTATTTTTCTTTGGTGCTATGCAGGCAGAAATTAGAGCTGAAGACGACTGAAGCAGGCCCCAGACTGAACCCTGGCAAGCAGGTTGCAACCGTAATTAAAGCTGTTGATCCAAAGTACACAGCCATTCCCATTGTGGGACAGGTCTTCCAGAGCACCTGCAAAGGATGTCCTTCCGTAAGTGTGAATGAATATGGGACTAACCGTGGCTGAAAATTTTATTTTCCTTTGGTCTTCAGTGAAAACACAACTAATTGTATGGTGAAAGTTTCTGAAGAACTGCCAGCCACCAGAGATAGGAGGATCGTAGCCCAGAAACGTGCACTCTTGGTGAAGTGTAATGCAGCAAAAATTACCACTCACTCGTTTCTCATACAAAGTGTGCTGACTTACGGGCTGTCCTTTGAGAATCACATCTAGAATTCAAGGATGATAAAGGGCCTAAAGAAGCAAGGGGAAGTATGTAATGTCAAGAACGTGGTCTGAATCTTGAAAGTCTTAGCATTTGTTCATAGGGATGATGCTTTACTGATCTTAGTGTTGTGAGTTTTGCTGTTGAGGACTAAAAGAGGATTTCAAATTCTCTGCTTAAATTAGGGCACTCTTCCCTATCATACTTCTGTGCACCTTATCAGTCTGCCTTACAGTCAGAAATGAGATATCCTGTCCCACAAGGCAAAGTGTGGATCATCTTGTAATATTTTCAATCCAACGAAGATTGCCTGAATCAGTTGTGACATATGATCACAAAAATACCTTCAGGGCCCAGTATTTCCCAATATTTAACCACTTGTCAGGAGAGCAAACCCTTGGCTTCAAGCTTTATGGAAAGCTGCTCAAAAGTGCTCTTCCCTTGGGCATTATGGGAGCTCAGAAAAGTGGAATCACAAACTATTGCCACAATTTGTTTAAAGTACAAAATGCAATTCCTTATTAATTTCTAAATTTTACCAAATTGTATTACAGCACAAGCAAAGCAGTTTGATACACAAAACATCTTTTTTTTCAAAACATCATTTTTTTTTGTTGTTGTTTTTTTTTGGTTTTTTGTGGCACTGGGGATTGAACTCACAACCTTGCGCTTGCCAGGGCAGGCACTTAAGCCGCTGAGCCAAACTCCCCAGCCCTGGTTTTTTTTGAGGCAGGGTCGCACTATGTAGCTCAGGCTGGCCTTGCGCTCACGTTGTAACCCAAGCCGGCCTAGAACTCACAATGCTCCTCCTACCTCAGCCTCCCGAGTGCTGGGATTAAAGGCGTGCGCCACCACGCCCGGCTTCAAAACATCATTTTAAGGCTTTATTTCTTTTTTTGTTTTTCTTCCAAGTGTTACTTAATATTCTAATGTAATTTTTCTAATGAGACTGAAGTTATTTCGGAAGGTGACTTTTTTTTTTTTTCGGCACCGGGGATCAAACTCACAGCCTCACACCTGCCAGATCGGTGCTTAAGCCACTGAACCAAACTCCCAGCCCTCATTTTTTTGAGGCAGGGTCGCACTATGTAGCTCAGGCCAGCCTTGCGCTCACGTTGTAGCCCAAGCAGGCCTCAAACTCACAATGCTCCACCTATCTCAGCCTCCCGAGTGCTGGGACTAAAGGCATGCGCCACCACGCCCGGCTGGAAGGTGACTATTGAAACTACATATTTTTATTATGTTGTGAACTATTCATTCCTCTGCCCATAATTTTAAACATTATGAACCCTCTAAGATTTTTGATAATTACATCTTAATTATTGCAGGAAGAATTTGTATCACTGAGAGTTTGCTTTTTTATTTAAGTATAATGTCACTCTTGCGACTCTGTAAGAAGATCTGAATTCACATTGATGTACTTTGTGCCTTCAGAAATGACTCAGTAAATATCAAGCTAAATACAGCTAGAATTTTGTACTGGAATGTCTTCTTAAGATTAGATAGGAGATTTGCAGAAGAGAAAATATAAGTGTCTATCCCTTACTAGAAGGAATGAGTAGTTTAGAACCCGCAAGCATGGTGATTATTGGAGTGTGACAGTTGGAGGTCCCTGATGTAATTTAACATGCTCTGCACAACTGGGCAACAAGTAGTAAAGTATGAAAAATAAGTTCTTTAGTTTGTTTCAAAGCCAAGAGAAGTCATCAATTGCAATTACTTGCTAATTTTAAATTACTTACTATTGTAGAATAATTGCTGGTACATGTGAATTATCTTTATCTATTTACTACTATACCAGACAGATATAAACAATGATTAAGTTATGTATTGGTAATAGCAAAACACTGACTTTCAGACTAACAATGCAATAAAAAGGCAGGAGAGGGAACTCAAACTGTTATAAAATTGATTTTCAGGGAGATATAGGCAAATTAGAAGCTTGATGCAATTTTTGAGCAGTTTTGATTTTTCTCCTTTGAAATATCCTGCTGTGAACTAAGTTTCTGCATACTTTCTCTAGGATAGTGAAAGCCTTGCCTCAGGTATAAGGCCAGTGACCTACAGGGGCCTGATGTCCCTTACGAGTAGCAGTGCTCATCCATCCCAGGATGGTCCCGGGGGCAGCAGGCCTCTCTATGGTGCCTGGGCATCAGAAGAGCTGGGAGGTGGTTGAGGAGACAGGACTCACATTGAGCGAAGACACAAACGCTTCTCCTCTTGTCACATATGAAGACAATTTTATTCCTGGGGAAATAAAAGTAACAGGTGAGAGTGCTCAGCAGAGCAGAGCAGGAGCTGCGACCTGTTTTGCAGCTCTCGGAGCACTGGCAGTCAGTCAAGAAACACCTGCAGCCAGACAACCTCTCCAAGGCCGAGGCCGTCAGGAGCTTCCTGGCTTTCGTGCAGCATCTCAGGACTTCGAAGAGAGAAGACATCCTGCACGTCCTGAAAACCACGAGTCAGGATGTCCTGTAAGTGCCCCAGCTGTGTGTGGTGTTAGGAGATGCTCTGGGTTGCTATTCTTATTAAAGCAGGACTCCTTTAACACCACTGTCCTGTCTCCAAGTGAGGTGTCCTGCTGCTTGAATTTTTATCTACAGTTGTGCCTTGTACAGTCACTGGATGGTCCCTGGGCTAGAAATGCAAGAGCAGTGGCTATTTCTGTGCTTATGAGTTTGAATGATACCACATCAGTACCCAGAGAGGGCAGGCCAGGGCTTCCCATGGCACCTGGACCGAGGGCTGCCTCATCATGTTTAAAATTGTGTTCCTGTTAATTCACACTGAAAACTCTTTCAGAGCTGAGTAAAACAAAAAAAGGTATGACTTTCCACTGAAAAATGATTTTACTAACAAGCCAATTGAAGTCACATTTTATATAGAAAATTGAAAACTGAGCTAAATAACCAAAGGAATTTAGAGAAAAGAAATCCTTACATTATTTGACATTTGATCAAAGTATGAGTCATTTCCATGCATGCTGAAGAGAGTTGTCTCAATTCTAAAATGGATTTTTTTTGTAAATACAGAATATTTTTTTGAATATAATACAGGACTTTTCTGTGAGTACAAACTTAGCTCCAGGATGCAAATTACTCTAATGAATCATATAGTTTATGGCTCACTTAATTTGATGGTGAAAATTGGTCACTAACATAAGAGAAAGTGGAAATTGTCCAACTTATACACACGTGTGTGCACATGCCCCAGAAGCTACAATGGTCAGATTCAAAAGACTCGATTTCATAAGAAGAAGAGAATTTAACTGTTTTTCTGAAAAGTCTGTTTATTCTTGATTGTGTTTGTTATTCACTTACCTTTAGAATACTAAAAGAGTGGTAGGAATTCCATGTGATTAGCCACAAATAGGCTACTTTACTCAAAAGTAAATATTTAAATCACAAGTTGGAAATAATGCAAAAGCATAAATTAACAGATTCTGCTGTAATCATAGACTCTAGCCAGGTTGATAGAGGGACTTTTCTTAATATCAAGGCAAAAATACTAAGAAGTGCAGGATTTAGGTATCAATTGAGATCAGAGATGGCACTAACCCTTAACCTTACCTGTAAAAATTGTCAGATGATAATATTTTGGATGACTGTGTCATGGACTGATCAGGCCTGCAACTTCCCAAACAAGTGGACAGCAAAGGTTTAAATAAAAGAGACAAGTGGTATGATTTTAGAGGTACAGGAGGACCAAAACCCTCTAGCAGAATTCGAGATTCTCTGAGGGCTGAGACCAAGAACTTCTCTGGGTGACCCATATTTATTTGATTCCAAACAAAGGGAGAGGATGTTGAGGAAAATGTGGGAACTGAGCAGGACCTTGGGAGACAGTTCAAAGACTTCTCCAAGTAGTAAATTATGCTAATTTAGGAAAACTATCTTCCCTCCCAGTTGACATTCACAGTAGGACTGAGACAGCAGTAGTGAAATGCCTGCAGTTACGGTCTCTATCTAGTTAATTGGGGTTGGAGCCAGACGTCTTCAGCTGTGGCCTTCTCTTGTCCTTTGAGGCTGTCGACATTATAGGCCACTACAGGCCTCAGTAGGGACCACTGATTCATAGAGGTTCACTTACTCTGAATTCGCTGCCCATCTCCAGACAAGGGGCTGAGGCCTGGGACAGACTCACAAGTAAATTTAGAAAGCCAACTGATTAATTTAAAATCCTGCTCAGAGCCCCTTCAAAGTGATCTCCATCATGGCTGCATGGAGTATTTTCTGTGTAAGATTTACCTGGTACTGTATAGCATCGTATGTAACATACATGTACTGTGGTATAATAGAAAGGAGACCAGAATAAACTAAAATTAGATGACCTGATTTTCAATTTTCTGACTTCCAGTAACAGTGTATCTTTTAAGCAAGTCATTTCCTGTTAATTTCTCTCAGCCTCACTTCCAACATGTGTAAAACAGGATAAGGAATAAGGAATAAGACAGTTATTAAGGAGTAAGACAGTTAGAGGCATGAAGGGGCCTTGTGACATTTGCTGAGCTGCCTATGTCGGCTCTCCTGTAATTGCCAAGACAGTGACAGGTCTACCAAGAACCAAAGATTCTAAGTCACTAGACTGGAAAACACGTGTTGAAGCCGACGTACATAGTTCTCATTGTTGTAGACATCGTCAGCATCTTTCATTTGATAATGATCTTTATAAACCTATTAGAACATTTTCTAAACTTACATGACTTTGAGCACCCCCTCATCTTTTTAAAAGAGTTGTAGGATAAATTCGTGGGCTACAGAGTCACAAAAGGCGATTGCAACTACACCATTTGTGCCACTATGTGACCCTGAAAACGTGACTTGATATCTCTGACTTTGTGTCCTCATTTGTAATGGAAAATTAGAATTAAACTGCCAGGATAGTAAGTGGGGGCGGTTGGGCCTCACAGCAGGCAAGACCGACGCGTTGATAACGCGGAGACCAGGCTGACGGCGCAGATCCGTCTTTATTGCGGCACTACAGTGACTTATATAGGGCATGGGCGGTATAGAAGGCGGGGGGGGGTGGGGGGGACTGCAGAAGGCGGGGAAGGGGG